>KN483945.1:17697-42158 GCA_000787095.1 Periophthalmodon schlosseri
CTCCTCTGCTCCTCTGACCCTCTCCTCTTCTTCTCTCCTTCTCTGCTCCTCTGACCCTCTCCTCTCCTCTGCTTCTCTCCTTCTCCTCTCCTCTGCTCCTCTCCTCTCCTCCTCTCCTCACCTCCTCTGCTCCTCTGACCCTCTCCTCTTCTTCTCTCCTTCTCTGCTCCTCTGACCCTCTCCTCTCCTCTGCTTCTCTCCTTCTCCTCTCCTCTGCTCCTCTCCTCTCCTCCTCTCCTCACCTCCTCTGCTCCTCTGACCCTCTCCTCTATCTCTGGTACCTGATTTTATGTGTATTTCGGTGCTCAGACATGGCACAGGTCCAACCCTCATGTCAGGTAGAATTATCTCGTCTCTGTGAAGCACCAAATGAATGTTGACGTTGTGAAATGAGCCTCCTGCTCACGTGTCGCCTCTGTCACAGCTGATGGACTCATAACACCTCACCGTTCACACTTTATCTGAAACATAAAAGCCAAAAATGTATGACAAGCATTTCAGTGTTTTAATAAAATCCTTGGACTGGTTTTAAAGGTGCACTGTGTAACATTAGCCACCTGCTTGTCTCCATGGAACTATTACTGCTTTCCCGGGAATGTTACACAGCATGGCATTAGTTTATCTACCTAGCACGTTTTCAGTTATGTGGTAAAACATACATTATTACAGTAAACAGGCTCACGTCTCCACAGAACTGAAATGTAACTGCTTGTCTCTATGGACATAGATGAGTTTAATACCATAATGTGGAACATTCCAGGGACAGTTCTAACATTTCCATGGAGACAAGCAGGTGACGCACCCCGCACTACAGTTATATATTGCACCTTTAACTCAGATACTCAGATTAAGATGTCTGACCTGGTTTATGGTTCATATTTAGATACTTTAAAGGAATCGTATGCACTCTTACTGTTTAACTGTGTGTCCAGAGCCTGAACCTGCAGATACAGACACATACAAGTGTGTCTCAGGATATGGACAGGCCTCATGTGAACGAACCTCCAGAATTCACTCACTGAGCTGCAGAGGCTGCACTAGCACTGATTCATGATTGGCTGCAGGTGCTGGGGTTTAGGCAGCGACCATTCAGATCAGAGAGAACCCAAATAAGAGAGTCATGTGAGGCTCATTCCACTTTCTGATTGGATAAAGAACCAAAACACCAAATTATAACATAAATAAATGGGACGTCATGCCCAGTGTTTTTGTCATTAAGAATAAATCAGCATTAAAATGGTTATCAGTAAAAGCTTTATTACCTCGTACCTGGGGACAGGTTTATGGAATTCGAAATATCACATACAGCTTTTTAACCTGTGGGCTGGGAGCTGTCTTATTTGCAGGTTATTGGCTGTATTTGTTCTCGAGGAGGACGCGGCCGTGGATTTGGAAGTCCAGGGAACTCCAGCTGAGGACGTTGCCTTGGATAAAGTGGGTCAACAGGTCCAACTTCTGCATTGGGGGCGGAATCAGTTCATCATCCCAAAGGTGAAGATCCGAAATCATCCCAACAAAAGAAGAAAACGGTTGGAAGCGTGTGGCCTGTGCAGAGGAGAGACTGAATCAGGACTAAACCAGGACTGAATCAGGACTACACCAGAACTGAACCAGGACTATCGCTGCATTCAATTTATCTGCAGAGGTCGAAACTCGAACCTGCAAATTCATAAATTGGCACTCGGAAAATCTGAACTCCGAGGACAATTGGAATGCAGCATAAACCAGGACTAAAACTGGACTAAACCAGGACTAAACCAGGACTAAACCAGGACTAAACCAGGACTAAATCAGGACTAAACCTGGACTAAACCAGGACTAAATCAGGACTGAACCAGGACTAAACTAGGACTAAATCAAGACTCAACCAGGACTGAACCAGGACTGAACCAGGACTAAACCAGGACTTGACCAAGACTGAAGCAGGACTAAACCAGGTCTAAACCAGGACTAAATCAGGACTAAACCAAGACTGAACCAGGATTAAATCAGGATTAATCCAGGACTACACCAAGACTAAACCAAGACTAAATCAGGACTAAACCAAGACTAAAGCAGGACTAAAGCAGGACTAAACCAAAACTGAACCAGAGCTGAAGAAGCAGCTTGGATGAGCAGCGAAACGTCTTCATTCCTATAACTTATTTCCAGTTGACAGATTTAACTTTGGCTTTTACTATGGATCAGGCCTGGACGACTGAGGGATTACACTGGCAAGACTGAGCCAGGACTAAACCAGGACTAAACCAAGACTAAACCAAGACTAAACCAAGACTAAACCAGGACTAAACCAGGACTAAACCAAGACTCCTACTCTTACCTTTCCGATGATGACCGCCATTGGACCCTTTATGATGGACTGACTGAGGAACTTAGTGCTGGAATGTTTCCCGTCAACCCAGATCCTGACCACTCCAGTGGCCGCTCCCCAGGACACGCACAGAGACTGCCACGTGTTGACCTTAAAGTCCTTCATGTAAAAGGGCACTCTGGAGCCGTTATAACCCACAGAATACTGGTCATAACCGGGTTCAATGTAGATGACAAAGGTGTGGTCAGGGTTGTAGGAGGAGTTTGTGGTCAGCTGGAAGACGTTGTGAATTCGCCTGAGGTCTGTGAAAACCCTGCCAACACAATAAACACTTAAAGTTCATATATTACGCAAAATTGACTCTTGTGAGCTTTGAGCTGTGCTAAAATGCTGTTACCTCCTCAAAAACATACCCAGAGTTGTTATATTACGCAAATTGACTCTTGTGAGCTTTGAGCTGTGCTAAAATGCTGTTACCTCCTCAAAAACATACCCAGAGTTGTGTTTTGTTTCATTCACACATGTTTGAGTAACCCTTTATTACTAGTCTGTCTACATCTCCAAAGCTCAAAATGCTCAGTTGCACCATCTGATGTCATGATGTGATAGTTTTAAGGTAACAGAGCTAGTTTTACATTTTGTTTAGTAGAGATTGAAATTTTAGAGCTAAAATTATCCAAATGATTCTAGTGAAACTGTATCGAGTTTAAAAACACAGCTGAGCACTTCCTGTATTACCACATGACATCACAAGGTAGAACAGAGTGTTTTCAGTTTGAGGGAAGAACTCAGCCTAAATATGCAGGGTTTGTGTTTTAAACATGTGTGAATGAAACAAAACACAACTCCAGGTCTGTTTGTGATGAGGAAACATCATAACATAGATCAGAAAACAGCATCATATGAGCCCTTTAAATCAGGTAGAACTAGTCATCACACAGACGCAGGGTGAGGGCTAACCACTCTGCCACTGTGCCGCCAAACTTGACCTCTGACCTCATGCAGACGGTGAGTGACCTCAGCTCTTTCCGGTCCAAATCCACTCTCACAAAATCTGAATCACTGTCCTCTGGGAACGTGAACATTTTACCCCTCAGATCTGGGAAAAACAAACACGTTTCAACACTTTTTCAATTCTCATTTCTTATATAAACATCATATTATGCATTATTCTGATTTTTTCAATTACTTTGGAATTAGAAATCCTTTTATTTACACTAGGGCTGTTAAAAGTATTGAAAGCCAGATACTAATCGATACTATTATCTAGTAAAGTAAACTACCATCACAACTATAAACTCATTTGAGCAGATATCAATACTAAAAAAGTGCCATTGACAGGACAGAAATGAATCTTTCCTGAAGCTTTAGAATGATGTTGAGCTGTATCTTTCACAGGTATAAGACACATAGACTAGTATATGTCCATGGACAAATATGGAACCTACCGGACACTGAGGGATTACACAGATATAAGGCCACATGGGAATAGAAAAGAAAGTGCTGCTTTAATGTTGAAAATCACATTCTATTGTCTAAAGAAAGAGTCTTTTTTATTATCATATCATGGTATCTGAATCGGCATCAAGTCTATTCCTTAGTATAAAAATCAAGTTTGAAATTTTAGTATCGTGACAACACATTTTACAGTATCCACTATTGTAAGCTGTGATAATGCGTGCCCAATGGGAGCTGACGTCGCCGTAAACGTCATCACAACAAAGCACCACATGCTGTCGGCGCCTCCTATGGATAGCTGCACATCACACTAGCGAGCAGCAAGAGAGTGTGACGTCACCCATAGCGTTCAGCTCCAGTCAAATGAAGCTCATCGAGGCTAGAACAGTTATAGGGGCCAATTTGGAGCCGAGTTCCATATTAGGACCGACCGCAAGTATCATAGCAACCAAAGAGCCAATCCCACCTGCAGGCACTTAGCAATGCTGTCAATCAAACCTGTTGCTAACGCTAGTGGGAGTGACCTCGGAGAAAGAAGGCCCATGATTTGTCTATCATTAATGTTCACATCTTGATTTACAGAACCAATAGTGAAATAAAAAACGCAGGACATGTAGAGCGGGTGAATACGAACATTTTAAGACCAAAATGACGAGTCTGACAGCAGCAGTTACAGAGAGGGGGCCACAGATTTTCAATAGAACGTGAATTGGAGCCAGAGTCGATGGATCCAGAAGCACACCCATGATCACTTCCTATTCGGAACACAGCAGCTAGCATGTTAGCTATGTCCATTTATATGTACAGTCTATGGGTTTATAGCAAAACTTAATTTTTTAAAAACTTTTCAAGGTATTTTTGAGCCATAAAAACACCTGCATTGACATGACATAACATCTCCATCAAGACAAGCAGGAGATCCACCCCTCACCAGAAAAGCTACATGATGTAGCTTTAAAATGATGCATTTGTAAGAAGATTTTAAAGTCCAGTGGTGGTGTTACCTTGTGGGGCGGCGCCGCACATTCCCAGCACCAAGAACAGAATCACACAAACAAACTCCATCTGAATTAAAGTCATACTGGTGCCTCTGGTTTTTCCTGTGGTCTTTGAACGCAGCTCAGGTCCTCACGGTGCGTTTGAGAACTGCCAAACTGTCCACATTCTTTTATATTCTAACCTTTGTACTGAGCAAACACAGCCCTGAAAGGTAAATATATCTGTAATGCCTAGTCACTCAGCTATTAATTATCATACGAGCTACAGGGACTAAACCAGATCTAAACCAGGTCTACACCAGGTCTACACCAGGACTAAACCAGGACTAAACCAGGTCTACACCAGCTCTATACTAGGTCTACACCAGGACTAAACCAGATCTAAACCAGGTCTACACCAGGACCTTCATGTGGTGAGACGAAGGTGCATGGTTTCAACATTTGTGGATTTTCTGTTTGGAGGTTTTTAGTGCCGCACCCATAAACTTCACCACCCAGCAAAAGTCATTCTCAGAGCAGCACTGTGGTTTGGGTGGAGGCAAAGGTGAAGCGCCAAAACAAACCCAAACAAACAAACCCAAACAAACCCAAACAAATATGGCGACACCAACATATGTCCACGGTAAAAGATGACTGTATTTTTCCCCTTTTTCCTTAAAAACTGTAGATTACCGTATATTACCCAAGATAACACCCCTAAAGTCTGGGCAGGACTCATTTGAATGAACGGTACAGTACTGATCCTCTTGGAGCACATGTGTTTGGCCAGGTCTTTGTCTCATGTGAGTCTGAGTCCAGCTCTGATTCACTAGTGCTACACCTGCTTCTTCACTGGAATTATGTTGAGAAAAACAATGAACTGAAGCTCTCTCAGTCGTCAAACATACTCATGGCTCTGGCTTTGTCTCTCCATGTGTAAAAAGGTGAGTGTGATCTTTTACAGGAGCAGATGTTTTCTTTTTAGTCCATATGCACTGTGTTTGGGATGGGTTTGTGACAGTATTAGTGACAGGCTGGTAAAACTATAGCTAATGATCTACCTTGTTGATCTGCTTCTGTGGCCTGAAGTGTAGTGGCCAGATGAACTTTACTCCCCCGTCCACTCCTCCCTGAGACTTTCTGGAGATACCTTAAAACATAACTGCATTTCCAAAGGATGTTGGGGGTATTTGTCATTATATTCTGCTTCAAACAAAAGACAGACTCCACAAATACACATCCTCTTCATCCTCTTTAGTAATGTCCTGGAATTGCCAATCTCTAATGAAGAAAAGGTAAAAGGCAGCTGTTATTTTGAAAACTACCACTTCATGACCTCACAAAGTGGAACAGAGCCTTTTGAGCTTTGATGATGTAGACAGACTAATAATAAAGTGTTACTCAAACATGTGTGAATGAAACAAAACACAACTCCAGGTATGTTTTTGATGAGGTAACAACATTATAACATGGCTACAAATTCACAAGAGTCCATTTTGTGTAATATAGGACCTTTAAGTCCATTTCTAAAGCAGAAATCCCTCCTTTAGCGCAGCACATCTGATTTTCACTTATTACATGACACAGATGAGTCACCTTGGAAACTCTAACCTTTATCTGCAGCCTTCAGTAAATACCACTTATGTGTCTGTGCCATTCTAAAGGTCAGTAACAGAATCTGCACCTACACTGAAGAAGCCTGATCCATGTGTAAAAGCAGCACTGTTTAAAGTGAGACTGAAGCCCAATATTTCCACAACGCTGTGGCCCTCTCACATGGAGCACAGGTAGGATTCAAAATCACTCTGAAATCTACAAAAGTCAAATCCACAAATGTTTCCCTGATCATCAGTGACAAGCTCCATTCTCCTGCTGTGTTTATCCAACCACACCATCTGGGAGGGCATCTGACACACCACAACATCTGCAGATTAACTAGAGGCATTTGCCCCCATCTCAGTGTAACACTACAGGGATATAGGAGGGCGGGAGGGCATCTGACACACAGGGATACAGGAGGATGAGAGAGCATCTGTGTGTCTTACAGGTTCAAAAAAGTCCATCAAAGTGCTATACTGTAGTCATAATTCATTCACTTCATACTGGTAAACTCTATAGCCACATCTGCCCTGGGGGGCACATTCATACTAAACAATGTGGATGAATATGGGTCTTATAAATATTCCCTTTCCTTTGCAGACAATGGAGACAAGGTGGGTCTAGTGCCTTGCTCAAAAGAGCAGGGATCCAACCGCTAACCCTGTAGGCAAACATCTACTAACTGATGCCACATTTAATCAAGCATCTTCATCAAATAGATATTACTCTACTTAAACTAACTTTTATTTTGAAGTAACAGTGCTCAGTACGAGCGGGTTAGTGTTGACTGTGAGATAATTGGACCTGTCTTTTTTGTAACGTTACTTCAGCGCTTAACAGAAACAAAGTGTCCAAAGATTGTGTTTTGTTCCGTGTTTGAATAACCTTCTCCAAACCCGGAAGTGTCCTGACCTCTCGCCTCGCGTTTCCTCCGCGCTTTTGTGGTCCGTTTGGAGAGGCCGAAGCGCGCTGACCTCCGCTTTGTCCCCGGGCTCATCTTCCATCTGCCGCCGCCCCGAAGTGTCCTCCGCGGGGCAGAGGACAGGCGGCGTCCGAGCCCCGGAGCCCTGGAGACCGCGCGCAGGAAACCACTGGTGTGTCCTGGACAATAAAGAGGTGACAAAAACAATGTTAAGACCATCAGCGCGCGAGAGACGAGGAGTTTAAAGATGCTGTGAAAGTCAAATGAAAGTGATGCTTAAAACTTTTCAAATGTATTAAAACAAGACAGATTCAGAGCAAAACTGGACTCACACAAACCGAAATAAGAACGGAACCAAGGAATAAACCAAATTCACGTCTAAACTGGGACTAGCACGAAAGCATAAAAACAACACGAGGTTAAAACGAGATCTAAAATTAAAGCTGCACTGTGTAACTTTTCTAGAAGAGAGTATCCCACCCGTTTTTCTCCAAGGAGATGTTATTGCATTATTTCTATCATGCTTTTATTCAATTAGACTACGTGTGTTTTATTGCTGCAAATTCCTTTAAACGTCCTATATTACACAAAACTGATTCTTGTGAGATTTAAGCCATGTTATAATGTTATAAAAACACATACCTGGAGGTGTTTTGTTTCATTCACACATGTTTGAGTAATTCTTTATTATTAGTCTGTCTACATCTCCAAAGCTCAAAATGCTCTGTTCCACCTTGTGATGTCATGAAGCGGTAGTTTTCAAGTTAACAGCTCCTTTTACCTTTAGTTCAGTAGAGCTTGACAGTTCCAGGTCTGAAATCATCCAAATGACTCTAGTGAAGGTGTATGGAGTTTAAAAACACAGTGGAGCACTTCCTGTATTACCACATGACATCACAAGATGGAACAGTGCGTTTTCTGTTTGAGAGAAGAACTCAGCCTAAAAATGCAGGATTTGTGTGTTAAACATGTGTGAATGAAACAAAACACAACTCCAGGTCTGTTTGTGATGAGGAAACAACATTACAACATAGATCAGAAAATAGCGAAATATGGGCCCTTTAAAAACGTGCATTCTTACTCTCCTCACCACAGATCTGACCTATAACTTGGCCTGGAGGTAAGCAGATGGCGGACCCTCACCACAAAGGTTACGGTGCACCTTAAACTAAAATGCAAGAAGAAACCAGTGTTAACTCTAACTGCAGACAAAATGTAATGTCCCTCCTCAGTGACCAGTATTGTTATTATGTCTAGACAAGTGTCAAGAAGTCGTGCGTAAAACAGTTTGCGTAATGACGTCGGACGTGAACTGAGGCAAAGATAAGCCACCAATTTGGAAGAAATTTGTTTTAACTCGATTAGACTCAGACAACAGACAACATACAGTTTGAGTGTAATAAATAAGGTTATCTATCCACACTGACCTGTTTCCTCCGATCAACTTTGGAGGTGCTGCCTTTAATATATGAAAATGGATTTAAAATGGTATTATACATTATTCACAGGTTAAATAGTCAGCCAAAATCCACGTTATAGTAGATCAATTTCAACCTGGTGTTATAGGATAACTAATGTGTGTACTCATATAACCACAACACATCTCCAGTGAGTTTGACTTTGGGCGCTGACGTGAGTATCCGGGTCATGCGTAAAAGGCACCAACGCGCAGTGAATCAAAACATTGGAGTTTCATTCACCTCCAGAGAAATCTTCCGCTCTTCACGTGACCTTGGCCCTCAGTCCCCATTGGCTCTCGGCACGTGTCTTAAAAAAACGAGAGTACACGTCACGGCCGCGCCTTCAGCCAATGAGAAATGAGAAACAAAAGCCGTAGTAAAAGTATTTGAGCGGCGCCTTTGGGAGACGCTTCAGTGGCCACGGCTCCGGGATCCAAAACACACCGGACTTTTTACTCCTTTCTGTTTGTAAATGTTATAAATGTGTTTTATTTCTTTAGGTTAATCAGACCAAAAGGGCCGTGGATGCGCAATGGAGAGGATCTGACGCAAATTCGATGCGTAAATATTTTAAAATTAGAAATACCTCATATAATATTAAAATCCCTGCCTTTGTTACACGGAATCAGTTGGGTGGATTTTTGGGCATATTTTTGGAGGGTCCGCTGTGTAGACCGGGGACAGGAATATCCAAAACTGGAACCAGGATTAGACCCGAAGACCTCTCCATTATGGAACACAAAGGCCAGAGCGCACGGGACTCTAGCGCCGAGTCGAACCGAGAACTGGTTGCGGCGCACGAGCCTCCGCAGTGCAACCACCGCGTCACCAACTTCTACATCGACAACATCCTCCGCGCGGACTTCGGGCGGAGGAAAGATAAGAGGCCGGGGTCTGAGCGTGGTGTGGCGGGGCTGGACGTGTCGGGCCCCGGGGAGAAGCAGGAGGTGACGAAGGAGAAGGACCGTGGGGCGGAGGGCAAAGACTCTGGAGATGAGACGAGCAGAAGCGAAGCGGACGCGAGCGCAGGGCCCGCGGCGAAACCGATGCTGTGGCCCGCTTGGGTCTATTGCACGCGCTACTCGGACCGGCCCTCAGCAGGTGCGTCAATACACAAGAAAAGTCTGGTCCAAACTGGAACAAAACGAGCCAAAGAATAGAAAGAGTAACTCCGCACAAACTCAATGGTATTATAAAACAAGCTTACCAAAACATGAGGAGGAGGAGGAGTGTTTAATACGTTTGAATAACTTTATTGTAATTATACACTGACTAGTTTTATCCAATACGATAGCCTATTTGTGCGTAATCGCTACTCCGTAAAAACTATGCTGCAAATGCAAGACTTAATGACCAAATTATTCTAACACGCTTTGTTCAGGTTTGCAAACGTAGCATCCAAAGTATCAATTAAACAATAATCTCAATAATAGTGTTCTTAAAAGTCGCTATTAAAATTAAATTTAAAAAAAAAATGCGCAGAAAAGTGAACATTCCGTGTAGTGCTCACATTTACTCGACTTATCAATATGTATCACCATGAATACAATTACGTGCTATTTAAGACTATTGTGCAAAGGGAGCCGCAGTTTGCACATTGCATTCCAAACTGTTGTGATACATTGGTATGATTTATATAGGCCATCACTATCATTACAATGCACTTTTGGGTAACTTAACAGCAAAACATTATAAAACATGTATGCGTGTCTGTTGATGTGAGTGGCCTTCTGAAATCTGACTCTTGTTACTTTTTTTTTTCTATAAAGGAGAACAAAAACTGCACAAATTACGAGGCTGTACCACTCTAGACTAAAATACATTATACTTTTTAATAAGTGCAGATGGTTCGGTGGATTTTTCATGGCTACAATGGGACATAACGCGCTTAGAGAGGACGCTGCCTGGCATAGTAGCTGACGCACCCCCACCTTCGTTTCATTCATAACATTCAACAAAAGAAAAACTGGATATCAAACTTGTTCCTGCTCCGCACCTCATCCAAATGCGCTATGTGTATTTACTGAACGAAATCTTGTGCAGTTTACGCGTAAAAGTCGTGCGTATTGGTAACTACTTTTGAGTGATTATTGGGCCAGTGTTTAGGTCAGAAATTTGGGTAAAACGCAAGAAAAAAACGTCATATAGTTCAGAAATGTTCACTGAGGTGTTAAATAATGCTTACATACATGATAAAAACGAATAAAAGTGTCGAAAATCGATCATTTTTGTGTCAAACCAAGTTTAACGCCATTGTTCCTGGCTCCTCTTTGTTAATATTTCATTTGCATATTTTTGACAATGGCTCCATCCCAAAATCTGGGGTTGGGCAGAGAGTGAAGGCTCCACTTCGGATGAATATGAGGATTTTTCGGTTAAATTTAAACCACAGCGTTTCATATTTATCATTCTACTCTGTTTTCAAAAGTGTCTTAAAAGTTGCAGAAGTGGGTTGGGGTTTTAGTTTGATTTGATTGGTCCGTTTAGTGATCCAGAGCCCTTTGTGCGTCAGTCGCGGTGCGTAATTGTTCTGATCGTCTTTACTTTTGAGTCCTGACGATACTAATGTAGTGAAAATAAAGTTTAGTAGAAAAGTTTTGAAAATTAATGAAATATTTTGTTTCTGGTACACATTTTGTGGTAGTTTTTACAAAGCGGAGAAAGTTTTTTGGCCCAGAGGAGCAGCTACGTTTGGCACAAAGGGCGCAGGCCTTTCAGTTTGGCGACTGCTCAAATGAAACGCATTAACTATTTTTGCACAAATGTATGTATTCTTTAATTAATCATTTTTTTAAAATCCTGTTTATTGTTATTAGAAGTCAACGCAAAACGTATCTATAACTTAAACTCGACTTTGGAAATAGTGCTACTTCAAAACGAATTTAAATCTCGTGCAGCAGTTGTAAAAGTCACGTGAAATCCGAATATTGTCTTATTATGTATTTAATTTTAGAATTAGTTCTGAGTAGAATTTCGCTATAGCTGGGCAAAATGAAGCATCGTTAGCAAAAAAGTGGAGACTGAAGTATTAAATTGGATTGTGGGGACCAAACTCTATCAGATCACACTGGTTACTCAGCAAATTAGTCTGAACGTTTAGCTCTCCCTCCGGTTCGCGGCTTTTGTTTGGGCAGAACACTTTTGTTGCTTTGAGCGCGGGTTCTTTGAGGAGAGAGGATGGGATCAGAGATGGAAAGAGGTGTCCATCATACTCCACCCCCAAAACCCGCGCCCCCTCCCCGTCTCCAAGCACCAAGCACCGCCGTGACCCACCGGAGCCGGGCCGCTTCCCATAATAACCTCATATTTAATTCAACAGGGAAACTTATGACGCGCCGAGTCAAGTGGGCTGAGGGCAAACGTAACAGTGACATCTTACTCTACTCAACGAACAAAAATAAACTTCACAAAATATCCCATCATGCAATGCGATGGTGCAATAAACCAATGTAGTTATGTAGCCCAACCAGTTTGATCCAAAATATTAACACTAGTGTTACTCTTAAATGTCATGAATTATGACTCGGACAACGCGCTGTTCTCCAGATGTTTAGTAATCAGTTCAAAGAATGGCATCTTTACGCATAGGCTTCTTTACGCACCTTAATTCTACTTAATTCAAACCCCTTTAGTTCTTTTTGGGAGGACATGCCCAAATATCTGTTCTTGCTACTTTAATTACAACCTATAACTGTGTTTTTGTTTTTTCAGTCGGCTCAAATCGAAAACTACATTTTTGTTTGGCATAAACATCGTAAGTTCAAATTCAATAACTCCTCTGCTGTTTGTCTCCACAGGCCCCAGGTCCCGTAAACAAAAGAAGTCGGCGGAGCCCGCTAAAGATGACAAGCGGCCGCGCACGGCCTTCAGCGCGGAGCAGCTGCAAAGACTCAAGACCGAGTTCCAGACGAACCGGTACCTGACGGAGCAGCGGCGCCAGAGCCTCGCGCAGGAGCTGGGTCTGAACGAGTCCCAAATCAAGATCTGGTTCCAGAATAAACGCGCCAAGATCAAGAAGGCGTCCGGAAACAACAACAACTCTCTGGCGCTGCACCTGATGGCGCAGGGCCTATACAACCACTCCACCAGCAAGGACCGCTCCGACAGTGATTGACACGGAACTGAGACGGACCGCTGCGGAGCTGAGACGGACTGGTGACGGAGTGGTGGACGCGGGCCAAGAGGCGGGCCCGGGGACTGAGGGGGCCCCAGGAGCCCGGGCTGGAGGTCACAAGGCGAATAAATAGAAAGAGGGAGTTTGGAGATGGTTTCACGGCTAAACGCAGCCGCAGTCTTATCTAGGCCAGGGCAGATATCTGCAAAGAGAAGAGAATAAAACAGTGATTCAGCTTTGCGCTTTGTACCACCGCTTGGATCTCAGCGCTCTCCTCCGCCTCTGCAGCCCGGGCTTGAGCCCTCTCAGTCCCACAAACTGTTTATACTCCAGACAGTCATACTCCAGCGTGAGTTACGTGCCTCTGATGAAACTGCGTCTCTTTGTTCTTCCTCTTGATCCATATTCCGAATCATAACCGAACGTGGCTGTAACGCGCAGTAATACATGATTTGGCCCAGGAAACAGACCGCTAAGTCAGCGTTGATGAGGCTACTCCCAGCTGTGTTATAAGAAGGGTAACGCAGTGCTTAAATGCACTGCACTGCAACACCAGAATTGCATAATAATGGAATAAGATTGTTCCACGTAAACCTTAACGTGGACAGACAGACAGACCGCGGTCTGTTTAAATCTGGATCAGCAGAAAGTTCAGGAGACGTGCGTAAAAGCCGTGCGTAAGAGTCGTGCGCAAATTTCAACTATGCTAAAGCCAAAGACGTACATGTATTACTGTTTTATTATGTATTTAGAAACATTATTCACTTTCTCTGGGACTCTCTGGAGACACTGCGGATGGAAGCCCCGAATGGCGCCCTCATTTACGGCCTGGAGCTTTGGGTTTTGCCGCTAAAGGCCCGGAGCGGAACGAGACGCACCCGAGCCCGCTTTTCCAGAGCATTTTATGTTAAAGACTCGTGTTTTAAGATCCCCCAGGCCAACTGAACCCAGATGAGACTGAAGTAATTAAACTTATAAATATGTCGTGCGTGCAATGTGACGCGAGCGACCCAAACCCTGCCAAAACCGATTCAGCTCTTGTTGGACTAAATAATAGGCCTAGTTATGGGTGTAAAAAAATATTGGCAAAACGTTTTCTAATTTTGATTGTAAATTTTTATTTGAAAATACCTATATTTTTTCCATTTAATTTTTTTTAAATATTTTTGTAGCTGTACTTTGTCACTTAAATCGCTTGACAAGAAAACAGAGTTGAGCAATGTTTTTGGCCCCAACCTCCGTGTATGATGCACTCTGATACAAAAGTACCATTTATTTTTTTTATTATTTTTGTCGAGCGGGAAACGTGCCCTGCTCGTGCACGCCTCAGGGTTCTGGGTGACGTTAAAGGGCTATTCCCCTCCACGTGGCGCTTGGACCTACGTTTCTCTATTTAAGCTGATTCTTAAGCCATGTACGGGGCTGTGTTTACATAACTTATTTTACTGCAATAAGATGTTTGTTTCAGTGTTTAGGAAGCCAGTCTCTGCCCTGAATGAACGTAGCGGACGACACGTGGTCAGTTTGGAGAAGGAGCAGAGCCGGTCGCTATAACGCGGATTCTGCGCATAGCTAGATACACGTTTAGGCTAAAAGTAAAAAATAAATATTAAAAAAGAAGGCAAGCATTTTGGTGAAATATTTAAGAACTCCAAACTGCCAAACAGCCAAAAACAGTACAGGATGTAATTCAGTACTACATTTCGGCAAGATAACATTATATTGTATCAGTGACTTTATGAATTTACTCACAGTGAGAAGACTGCGAGCAAAAGTAAGGTATTAAAAAACTATACACGTGACCAGAGATGGGTAGAGTAGCCAAAAATTTTACTCAAGTAAGAGTAACATTACTTCAAAATAATATTACTCAAGTAGACATAAAAAATTGTGGTCCAAGAAATTACTCAAGTAAGAGTAAAAATGTATTTGGGAAAAGTAATTGGAAAGACAACAACATTAATAATGCACAAAATCTGGTATTTTCAAAGTATAGACACAAAAAAACGAAATCATATCTGAAGGAGCCCTACAAGAAACACAAATGTTCAAATCATTTCATATAAGAGTACTTTTACTGTTACTTTAATAAAAATATTACTCAAGTAGGAGTAAAAGTATGCAGCTAGAAAAGTACTCTAAAAAGTACAATTTCTTTAAAAGGTTATTGAAGTGAATGAAACTACCCACCTCTGCATGTGAGTTTTGCAGTCTGAACTACTAGCCTACTACCTCACAATGTGCAGATAAACTCAAATGTTGTGAGTGTTTTTCCTGTGGCAGAGCCTGGCTTCCTTACAGAGGTCTTAAGTGTGAGTGAACCATGGATCTATAATAACATCTTATTATACGTCCATGGAATGAACCGTTGAATTGAAACCTCTTCAGCCTTAACCTGTAAATACTGCAAATACGGTGCCATCGGATACTTTTATATGCCTCATGTACAGAACACATATCTTATTCTCACATATTCATAATAAAAACATGAAAACAAAAGTGTGCAAGAGTATTTCCTGCAGGTGCTGACTCCTGTTGTTTTTAAAGAGGGGGTATTTTTTTTTAGCTTTCTACTATGTTATAATATTGTTCCCTCATCAAAAACATCCCTGAAGAGGTTTCAGATGTCATCCATGCATGTTTGAGTAATCTAGAAATCTCCTGGGTCCTTGAACCCTGTGAGACCTGTAAGATTCTGTACAAGGCTCCGCCCACAAGCCTATATCACCCATGCTCCCACACAACAATTCTCCATAAATATACAAAAACATGAAACAAAACTGTACACAGCAACTTCACAAACCTGATGTGCAGTAGTTTCATTAGCAGGATGCACACTGATGTGCTGTGATAGCGCTCTGAATCGGGAGTGATTTAGCACAGAGAGCAAAGGGAGGGGGAACTCATTGCATCAAAAATGAAAATAAAACTTATATAACATGTTAATATGTTGTTTTTGATGAATATAGCATTTTATAAATATCTTATGTATTAGCAGTTAATACCCCATAGAAGTAAAATACCCCCTCTTCAAGCTTTTTGCCATGTTATAATGTTGTATCCTCACCAAAAATACTTTAAGTGGTGTTTCGTTTAAGTAATTCTACATATTTAGTCCATTTCACTCCACCTTGTGATGTCACCAGGTGGTAATCCAGCAAGTGCTCCTCTGTGTTTTTAAAGGTGGACTATGTAACTTTTCTGGTGAAGGGTCTGCTACCTGCTTGTCTCCATGTAGATGTTATTGATCCATCTCCACGGAAACAAACAGGTGACACCAACAGGCCAAGTTACAGGTCAGATCTATGGACCTATGGAGACTAGGTGACCCTACTTGCAGTAAGAACGTGTGTTTTTTCAAGGTATACATTTTTGAGCAATAACAACACCTGAAATTGAAGTTACTATGGGAATGTTCCACAGTGCACCTTTAAAATCCATACACTCTGACAGTAAGTAATTTATTTAGAAGCTACTGATTTTAGCCTTATTTACACTGCATCACTTGTCACGCTCTATGCTCCGAATTATATATTTTTCTACAAACTGTAAAAACTAAATACTGATCAGATTTTCAAAAGTAGTTGAGAAAACAGAGGATATGGCTGAGTGAGCTCCAATGGGAAGCCCTGATTAGAATCACAAAGACAAAGCTGCAGATGTTCCAGGAAGATTTAAGTCCAAAAATGTGACTTTTTAAAGGGCCCATGTTACGCTGTTTTCTGATCTCTGTTCTAATGTTGTTTCCTCATCACAAACGTACCTGGAGTTGTGTTTTGTTTATTCACACATGTTTAACACACAGACCCTGCATATTTAGGCTGAGTTTTTCTCTCAAACAGAAAACACTCTGTTCCACCTTGTGATGTCATGTGGTAATACACTAATACACTTCATGACATCACAAGTGGAACATAGCAATTTGAGCTTTGGAGATGTAGAAAGACTAATAATAAAGGGTTACTCAAACATGTGTGAATGAAACAGCGCTCAACAACAAATATATTTAATCTTATTAGCAGACAAGGTAATGGCACAACCCTAGTTTAGTCCTGGTCCAATCCTGATTCAGCTGTGATTTAGTCCTAGTTTATTCTTTATATAGCCCTGGTCTAGTCCTGGTGTAACCCTGGTCTAGTCCTAGTTAGTCCTGGTTTAGTCCTTGCCCAGCCTTGGTCTAGCCCTGGTTTAGTCCTGGTCTATCCCTGGTCTAACCCTGGTTTAGTCCTGGTCTAGTCCTGGTCTATCCCCTTCCCCCTCTTTACCCTGTGTCTAAAATGGCAGCTTGTGTTTGGAGTTTCCATCAGTCTGATTTCACAGTGCGCTGGCGACGCGCGGCTCTCCTCAAAGCATCCGCCCAAAGACACTAGAACACAGCAGACTTAAGCAGCGCGCTAATCTCAACAACAAATATATTTAATCTTGTTAGCAGACAAGGTAACGGCACAGCTAAGGCCCATCAGTGTGGTTTGTATTAGGGCGGCCATTTTCCTGACAAACATTGTGATTACATTTATGTTTTAATAATGGGATTCTGTTCAAAGTTCACATTTTAAACATATGTCTAGAAGAATTGACAAAAACACTGAAATCTGAACTGACAAGAATCACATTTCAGAACATGTTTGTAGAGGTTTAAACTACAGGGTTAGCAGCTTTTACAAAACATAAGATGCCGTGGAGACACAGGGAGGGCATCTGACACACAGGGACATTTAGGTTTCAGATTCCTTAGATTCCCCTAATGGTCCCTAGACATTTTTGGTGTTCATAAATTTACTTCCTGGTTGGACACGGGCAGCAGATATGACATATGTAGAGGTAATTCCATATTGTTACCTAGGAACTATAATGTAAACAAGGGGCGAAGCTCATCTAATTACCCAAGAGTTATTAGTTAACAACTAATAATATACGACAACACCTTTACTCTGTTTAAACTGTCCTGTTAAATCGTCAATCGTCAATTTAGATGCAATTTTGCATGACCTTCCAGCTTTTTCAACTTTTCTTCACAAACTGCTTAACTTAATTGATGTAAAAAAGGTACTATCCCACCAGACCATCTGCACTCAGCAGACTCCACACCTCCACATCGCCTCGTGTCTCTAAACTTCAATACTCACCCAGGTCTGTCCACATTATCCTTGAGTCCATAGTACAGGCCCCTCCAGAGGAGCTCTTCCATGTTCTGTCTGATAAGTGTGATAAGTTCTTACAAATGACTACATCCTCTGAAAACAAAATAAAAACTCGTGCCAAATGCATTATATGTGTTTTGTTCATTTATTTAAACAATCGTTGTTCTATAAAATGTTTTTAAGGCCACAGTTCTGTTCTTCAGATCGAAAATGTTCAAAATCAGAGCTCCTCGTTTGCATGGCCACTGTCTCTACAGTAATCTGGAAGGAACAAAAAGCATCAGTACAGTCCATTTATGGTGTTATAGTGGTGTCATGATGTCATTAGGTGGAACAGAGTGTTTTGGTACCTGAGATGTTGCTGCAGAGTTCCTCTTGGACTCTGCCTGAGTCTTTCTGCAGCAAAGCAATGATGTCATCCTCCAGCTCCTCTCGGATCGTCTCACACTGAAAACAACGACAAGTAAAGGTAAGATCATTGAAAATAAATATTTGAGACTTAGGACTAAACTAGAATTAAACCAGGAGTGAACCAAAACTGAAACAGGTCTAACAAAGGTCTTGGACCGAGGACTAAAGATGGACTGAAGTGGCCCAGCCAAAGCTACAGGCTTTTCTTATAATATACAAAAACATGTTTGGAACCAAGAAAAATAACATTGTGAATTTCTACAGAATCAATGCAAAGCACTACACTGTGTTAATCTGAGCGGAGAGTAGTTTGATTTTTATTATATATAAGTCATACTAAGTACCATCTAAGATCCATCAATCCAATCCAAATCCAAAATTATATCAGGCCTATGTTAGAACTAAACCAGGTCTAGAACAAGAGTCAACTGTGGATAAGAACGTTCTGAATAATGATTATCCCAAAAGAGGACTAAAACATGAACACATTTGTCCACAAATAAAACAAATACTCAAATCGCAGAGCCAGCCAACGTACCACAGAGAAACACTAAATGAATGATCTGCTTCTCATCTGTCACTGAAATGAACAAACCTGATTGGACGGCCAAGGATCATGCCAGGATCATGCAAAATGGGTTAAAATGAACATTTAAAAACCACAATGACGAGTCTGACAGCAGCAATTACAGAGAGAGGGGCCACCATTTCACAACAGGAGTCAATTGGAACCAGACCTTGCCCATGGATGGAACATGGAGGCTAGCAGGTTAGCTAGGTCCATCTATATAGAGTCTAGTTTGTTCTCTGCAGAGGACAGCATCCCCAGTATTACTCACAGCAAACTTAAGCGCGTTGGCCTCTGGTCCCTCAAACTTGAAGTTCTTGAAGTCGGGCAGGTTGCTCATGTCCTGGTCTGCTCTGGGGGCGAAGCGTCGATATCGTTTCTCCTGTGTCTCTGGATCTTCATACAGAGCGTAGTCGTTCATTCTGTCACAAACTCCATCCAACAACTCAGAGAGGTGGACCTCCGAGCGTGCCAGAGGGACCTGAGGGGAGATGGAGAGAAGGCCAATAATGCATATGACATCGGCACACTGTAGAGTCCCTCTAGTTTAACCTGAGCTGGAGACGGGGCAGAACTCTCAGGTGGAGTTTGCTGTGTAACTGTCAGACTACAGATGTGTTGACCTGGTTTATGGTTAATATCTATCTCTGAAATTACTGGGTCTATCCACATGAAACAAAAACTGGCACAAAGTTCAGCATCTTCTCTGTCAGTTTAAATAAACAAAAGATAATTGATTTTTTCATAATAGCCTCAGACAGTGATGTTATTATTCAACCCCAGAGATGTGATTGTTGTCAGGTGAAAGGACTAAAGAAAGCCAGAAAACATGATGTACTAACGTCTGAATGGGACTAAACCAGAACTGAACTAGGACTAAACCAAGACTGAACCAGGTTTAACCAAGGAATGATCCCAGACTGAATGAGGACTAAAAAAGGATCAAACCAGGTCAGAACCAGGACTAGGAATGAACCAAGATCAAACCAGGACTAAACCAGGTCAGAACCGGGACTGAACCAGGACTAAACTAGGACTGCACAAGGACTAAACCAGGAATGAACCAAGGACTAAACCAAGATTGAACCAGGTTTAACCAAGGTCCAACCCAGGACTAAAGATAGACTAAAGCTGGATCTAACACTGCTATAATGAACGAGCATACCACAAGACATCTATAGCACAAAGGGTCAACGCTTATTTCCGTAGACTAACTTCCACCTCTCACTCCTCTCTCCACAGAAACAAAACTGCGCTGATGTCTAGACAGGTACTGCCCCCTCGTACCCCCTGGAGGACACCCGCCCCGGAAGCCTGTGGGTCTAGGGGGGTCACGGGGGGTTTGTGAGGGGCAGCGACACAAGGCCAGGAGCTGAATGAGAGCGGAAGGGCCAGATGACAGTCCCTTTTCTGGAGGTGAATTTTAAGACGCGATGCAGAAGGAGGAACTCGCAACGACAAAGATACCACGACCTGAGGGCTGACCCAAGACGCAGACTGAACAAAAGAGGAAAAAAACTCATCTAAAGAGCGGGTGGGTCATCCAAATATACTCTAAAGACCTGTACTCAAGAAAATGCATAAGGAAAGTACTTCTAATACAGCTACTGCTACCATTTACTATTGTCACGACAACCAATAGTACATCTACTACTACGACTACCAAAGGAGCAGAACAGCGACCTGAGGAGTGACCCAAGAGGCAACAAAACAAAAGAGGAGAAAAAAAAAATATCATCAAAATGTACCCAAAAATCTGTAAGCAAAGTACTTCTACTACAGCTACTTCAATCACTAATAGTACTTGTACTACTACAATAATCTAAGAAACAGCAACCAGCGGAGTGACCCAAGACACAGACCAAACAAACGAGGAGCAAAACAAATCTATAGAGTGGGTGGGTCAAGTGAATGTATAAGCCAGAGGTGTGCAAATCTTTTTCATGGAGGGCTGCCTAATGAAACAATACAGTGAACCATTCATAAAACTTTTAAAAAGTTTTAAAATACCATCACAACTTCATTCAGTGTCAGAAAATGTTTAGTTATGGTGGACTTTTTAAAAATAGCAGTAAAAAGTACTTCACAGAATAATCTGGGCCAATTTATCAGAAAGCCAGAAGGCCAAGAGTTTAGACACCTCTGGTATAAGCGAAGACGTGTTTCTACTTCTACTACCACTTCTATTACTACTGCAACCATTTACTGCTGTCTCCACTACAACTTCTAATGGTACTTGTACCACTACTGCTACTATTATCAAAGGAACTGAACTGTGACCTGCGGAGTGACCCAAGACACAAAACACAAAAGGAGCAAAACTAATTGTGAGGTTTGGGGTTGAAAATACAAATGCACCCAAAATATTCACTCTACAGTACTACACTCTAAATACTAGTACTGTATTAAATGTACTATAGTGTAAAAGTACTGATGCCACCAGGAGAACTTCACTCCTGGCCAAGAGGCATTTCTAGTCGCCATTTTCACTCTTCAAACCACAGTGAAGCCTTTGGATAGTCCACATTACATCACATTGCATCTCGTCCTGTAAAACTCAATACAACAATTATAAAAGTGCAAACATGAAACATTCAGAACATGGACACTGTTCTTCAGACGTGGAACACTTTCTTGAAGGCCTGTCATGATAATCACTATATCCACTTATCGTTCAGTATATGAAAGATGGAACAGTATATTTTGTGTACAGTTTCTTTGTAAAAGTGTAGAATTGTAAAATTTGAGCTGTATAGGGTTAAATACATAACAGGGGTTTTAATGAGAACTTATTTTTAAAATTTACTGTCACTGAGACTCTCCTGCTTTGTATCAGTGCAGACAGGATGTGGTCCTGGGCCCACAGGACTCACTCAGATCATATCTTCAGTGTGCAATAATGTTGAGTATTTCTCTATAAGAAATGTGAAAACACAACATTTACAGGTAGGACTATGTAGGCCATGATAACACATTTTGAAGTACGATACATCGCTGAAGACGATAAACGATAATATTATATAACTCATTTATGCCACTGACAAAAAACCCTAAAGTAGAATTATCCCCCCAAAATAATCTAAATGTGTGATTTTGGTTAAAAAAAACATGAACTACAAAAAATAAATATCCGAATGAAACAGTTAGGACTTAGTTTGTTTCTATAATGAGTCACTCAAGTTTTTTATTCAACCTACAGCTCAAATCTTATCGTAGAACAGAAAAATAACAAAAAGTTCCCCACTAGTACAAAGAAAAAGTATCACCATAAGTACTGACCCCATAAAGTATTGTTCATATACTGAACCATAACTTGAAATAGTAAAGATCATGACAGGCCTTGGACTACACCCACTTATCGTTCACTACACGATCCATAGAAGTATATTTTTTCAGACTCAATAATATCACGTGTACCTTATCTTTGCACTGGTGCCTTTGTTATGTTCTTGCAGTATTAGACCTGTATGATCACAGTATAGTCACGTTTGAGCTGCAGTTGGTTGAATAATAACATCAATGACACAGAACTAGACATGGGATGATATTGAAATTTGGCGTCACGATTATCATGGCCAAAATAACTGAGATTAACGATTATATCACGATAATAATTAAAGCTGCTGAAAATTTAAACATGTTCTGGATATAAATAATTATCATTTTAATAAAGGCCTGTCATGATAATCACTCCATCCACTTATCATTCAATATACGAAAGATGGAACATTTTTTGTAGTGGGGAGACCAACTGAGTGTAGCTCAGTTGGTAGAGCGTTTGTCCACTGATTTGAAGGTTGGCGGTTTGAATCCCGCTCTCGACTTAAACATCATTGGTTGAGCGGTCAGATCCACTGACCCACAGGTTGGCGGTACGATTCCAGCTCCCACAGATGAACGCTGTCGTTGTGTCCCTGGGCAAGACACTTAACCCGCCTTGCCCCCAGAGTCTGTGTACACTGGTGTATGAATGTGTGTGAATGGGTGAGTGGTCCCTTGATGTAAAGCGCTTTGAGCCTTGAAGTGGAAAAGTGCTATGAATGTGTTGAATGGGTGAGTGGTCCCTTGATGTAAAGCGCTTTGAGCCTTGAAGTGGAAAAGTGCTATATACATTTCTGACTATTTTTGGTATTTTTGTTGCAGCTCAGACCTTTTAATGATACAGTCTAAACACTGTTCAATAGGATTCTCCTGCATTACTATTATTGTGTCAGTGGTATAAAGTAGTTTCATTATTACCATTTATCACAGCTTCAAAATCTGTTATCGTGACAGGCCTATTTTAATATTAGGAATAGGTTCAATATTTAAACTGTTATAGTATTGTACTTTTTATCAGTGAAAACAACTACGATCTGGAAGAAAACATCGTGGATAAGAAGCTTGGCATAAAGTAGTTTCAGTATTACTTCAAAATGTGTTATCGGTGCGGGTCTCTTTACAGGCATGTCTTAGCACATTTGGGATGGATTACCAAAACAGGATCTGATATTTCAATGAACTAGATTATTTTTTTGTTAATATGTCCCACTCCTGTTGTGAAGTATTCTGGGATGTCCCGAGTAGAGCCAAGTGCAGTGTTGGGTATAGCTTTGTGACCCCTGTGTCGCGGTGCATTCTCTGCTCCACTCTCCAGCGATCAAAGAGGAAGTGTCCGCTCTGAAAGGCCTGATCCTGGGCAGGCGCGGGAGGGGGGTCCAGGGGGGCTCTGGAGGGGGCTACAGCGCATGGATTTTCTCAACAATGTAGATTTATTCCCCGAGCGTCCATTGTCTCCTTTGGTGTCGCTTCCGGGCCAAGCTCCCAAACACAAAACGCACAGAGCAATCCGCCATCTGCCTCCGCGTTGGGGACCACAAGCTAATTAATATGCATTTAGTAATTACAGAACAATTACCAAAACACAGCCAGCGACGCGGTCAATATTTTACTGTTAGGTGCAATATTCACTTAAACTGAACTTGGGAGGTTTTAACGGGCACATATTGTAAAGTAAAGTTGTAACGAGCTTTTAACCAGGCTATATCTCATCAGCAGTTCACTCAAAGTTGTATTTTGAGTGATTCATGCATGTTTGAGTAATCCTGTATTGTCATGATACTAAAAATTCAAACTCGATTTCCATACTAAGGAATAGACTCGATACAGATTCTGATACCACTACGATAAAAACATTCTTTCTTCACAGCTCAAGATCATTCAGGAACGGTTCATGGGACTTTTTAGTATCGATACTGATACTTCTTGATACTAACTTTAGTATCGATTAGTATCCAATTTTCGATACTTCTGACAATCCTAATTTGAGGTTTGAGAGTTTTCACCTATCCCTGCCCACTGCTTGCAATAATAAAAAAAAATTTAAATTAAAATAAAAATAAAAATCACACACTGGCTGAACAGGTAGGGCTAAAATTTTCCAGTACAAAAAACAGTACAAAAATCAGGTGCTTGTTATGGTGAAATGCAACTATGAGCAGATGTGGCATTTCAGTTCTGC
>KN483947.1:0-17606 GCA_000787095.1 Periophthalmodon schlosseri
TTTGGAATACTTTCCTGCAGCAGATTCTACATGGAGCATCTAACTTATTTTGTGGACATAATTTCTTCACTGGATTATATTCTCTGGACCTCTACGGAACGAATAAGACCAACTTTCTGGAAATATGTTGATGTTTGACAGAACCAGAGCCCTCAAAGGTAAGTGAAGTCCAAATCCTACTGTAAAAACGGCTTTGCTGTCAGCACTGTGGTGATTGCAGGTGAAAATTGTTTGCATACTCGAAAAGACGAGCTTTCATGCCGCCGTAACTTTCATTTGATGTGTAGATTGTTTGTGTGGGTGACGCAGAAGTATGTGTACATTGCTGTTAGATTTGTAAAGTAAGGGCGCCGTCGGAACCTTAAGAGGTTAAAATGTACTTAAAGAGTAAAAAGTAAAGTATTTAGCACAGCTTTTGCGATCTAATGAAGCTTCAAATGTAGTGATCTTGATAAAGATTTGTGCTGAATTTTGTTCAGTAGAAACAACCGAATCTCCTTCACCAAAGCTAACTATACTAATCACATGGTTATTCTGTTAATTTTATAAACTAACGATATATAATGGTCTATATTTGCCAATTGATGTTCACGATTATAGGTCTGCATGTATTTCTCAGGATAGCCTCTTTACAGCACGCGTAATAAATGATTAGGCTTTGTCCTTTACATTTTGACACGCATAATGAGCTCTTTGTTATCCGCTCGTTCCTTATAATGTCACGGCTGTGTGAGTAGGCGTCTAGGTAGCATTTGTAGATATGCATGTCTCTTGGCCTGAACTGTAGGAGGCAGCGGTATGTTAAGCAAAAGACCCGTACACTGTTGCGTAATTACCGTGCCTGTATAATAATCTCCCCTATTGTCTTCACTCCGTTTGACCAGATGCGCCGCTTGAATGTGGTTTAAATTGTGCTGGTCCACACTGGTTTAATTGCTAAGGCTCATGTGTGTCATTTATTGCTATTGTTGTCAGTGGGCTGCAGTAATTTGACAGCAATTATATCAGAAATGAATATGCTGCTAATTGTGGCGTCCCTTTGCGGCGGAGCGCACACATGCTCCGGTGATGGTGGATGCATTGAGTTTACAGAAGTCGTTGATCAAACTCCTCCATGGAGTTATTGGCCCCTCACGCTACACTCGCTATGAAGTCCCCTTCGGAGGTCCCTTCATCCCTGCATGCACTTTCTCCAACTTAAGTTTAATAACGCAGTTTTTTTAACACCACCTTCAGGGTTGTTTTTGTATTTGTCCTGTGTATGTACAGTTGAAACCAGAAGCTTACGTACACGATATAAAAAGACACATACGCATTTTTTCTCACTGTTTGACATGAAATCAGACTAAACTTTTCCTGTTTTAGGTCAATTAGGATTACCTTTTTTTTCTATTTAGTAAATGTCAGAATAATGAGAGAATCAAAGAACTAACTGACCTAAAACAGGAAAAGTTGAATCTGATTTCATGTCAGACAGTGAGAAAAAAGAGTATGAGTCTTTTTAAATAGTGTATGTAAAGATCTGGTTTCAACTGTAATATATTGGCATGTTAAAATAAAATATTACTGCCAAATCTTCACCAGATACACGCCTCATTACCATGAAAGAACATCCCAAAACCGTTGCCAATATGAATAGTTTTATGTTGAATCATTCGTTTTCATATCTTGTGCGGATCCAGATCAGCCTCATCTCACATTTTGCCAGTGAGTAAAAAATATCAAACATACTTATCTTGCTTCAAATATATTTTCCAGACCCACATAAATGCAGATTTGATCTCAGTACCATTTTCTCTTTCACTTATGCTTGGATGACCTTCCTAATGCCTAAGTTACAGCGTTTCCAATTCGAAATAAACCTAAATAAACATGGTATAAATAAACTGGTTTGGAACTAAAGTCCCCATTTAGGGCCCATCCGCACCTCCCTCGCGGCGCAGGGCCTTATCAGCCCCTCTTCATCTGTGCTTGATCATTGCGGACGGCACTCCCCTTAGCGGGAACTCACAAATCTGAGTGTTGGGGCGTAGGGACAGGGAGGAGGGAGCCATTTGGGAAAGGCCCCTGCTATAACTGAGTGAGGTGGACTTTTTTGCTGGGAAGACATTACTCTAAAAGTCACATGGGATTTGAGCACTGCACAAATCCCAAACTATAGACCCTTTATTTATTTTTGTGTTTTGTGTTTACTTCAATTAACCTTATATCATGATATTGTTTTACTATATCTGAGCAATACTGTTTGAGTAGAACTACCGGCTACTTTTTAGACAAACTTTATTAATCTACAGTTACTAGGATCCAGCTTATAAATTAAATATAAAAACAAAAAGCAAAATACATTTTAACACCGTTTTATTAAGGTATAGCAAACTAATGTCAAGATGCAGATAT
This sequence comes from Periophthalmodon schlosseri, assembly GCA_000787095.1. Classification (NCBI taxonomy): domain Eukaryota; kingdom Metazoa; phylum Chordata; class Actinopteri; order Gobiiformes; family Gobiidae; genus Periophthalmodon; species Periophthalmodon schlosseri. The sequence goes on from KN483947.1 coordinate 2,398, forward strand.
ATAGATTTGTAAACATACATACATAAAATAATATAAGCCTGTATAAAATGGTGTTTAATTTAATGTGTTTAGACTATATACAAGAGGAAGGGTACTATTATTGTTTTAATTTCAATTAACAGATGCAGATAGAGGCAATGCTTTCTAGAAGCTGTTTTTGAAAGTATATTCAAAATAATAATACATAATATTGAGTATATAAGCAGCTGACTGACAGTTGAAAGAGTCAATTTGTACATAAAAAAATAGAAACGTAAGTTGATATGTCTGCACTTTTTGTATAATTATGGTACTGTCCATTCACTTTTTGTGCTTGATCCTGAAAACATTACAGTTTTTTGCCAATTTGAGCACATTTCAGTTGAGTTGCAAAACTATAATCTGATTGTTATTGAGAGAATACGTACTGCCCACTCTTTGGCACAACAGGGGCAGGCACACTCGTTTTCCACATTGCATTTTGTGTGTTTTTGCAACAAAAGAAACCTCAGAGGAGAAAACACTGAGCTGTTTTAAAATGTAAATAGTATAAGAATAGTTTGTTTACTGTAAAGGCAGCATTTTCCAAGAGCATTCATTATTTCTAGCCCACGTTTTTGCCGCAGAGTTTAGCCCTATTAAACAAGCACTAAACACCGCGCATTTGTAACATTCAGGGGTGATGATACACTATTATCAGGGGAGGCTCGACTCCAGGTATTAATTTAAAGTTGCCCGCGGCGGATTTGAGCGTTCACACAGGAGCGGAGGTGTCCCAGGAGACAGGAGAACGAGAGCAGATCTAAGGGGACACGAGAACCTTTATCTCCAGGCAACTTTCAAAGACCAGCCACAGAAAAAAGGATAGATGCAAAATGTATTAAGATGAAGGGTGATGCGAGGGAGGAGCGGCCTACAGTAGATACTCCAGTCAAATTGTTACTTTCTATTTGATTTAGCAGAAGTGAAGGCAATTATTTAATGCTAATGGTTATGTTGACGTCATGGGGGGGAAATTGCTATGGACTGAGTGAATAACTCCAGACTAGCACTCAAACACTGTAACAACATTGGAGAATGGATTGTTTAAATTGAAAACAAAAGACCCACAAACTGCACAATTCAATTCAATTTTATTTAACTTTAGCTGCCCAAAGTGCTTCCCATAAAAGTCAACAAAAAACGAATATACAGATAACATGATACATAGAAAAAGAACAATAAAACACCAAGATATCCCGTCTTGCTAATATTAAATGCCAGGGAGAAGAGGTGGGTTTTCAGTCTTGTCTTAAAGGTCCCATATTTCGCAAACACGACTCTTGTGAGCGTTAAGCCATGTTATAATGTTGTTACCTCCTCAAAAACATACCTGGAGTTGTGTTTTGTTTGTCTGTCTACATCTCCAAAGCGCAAAATGCTCTGTTCCACCTTGTGATGTCATGAAGCGGTAGTTTTCAAATTAACAGCTACCTTTTCCCTTCAGTTCGGTAGAGATCAGCAGTTCCAGGGATGAAATCGAAATCGTCCAAATGATTCTAGTGAAGATATATGGAGTTTAGAAAAAAAACAGTGAGCACTTCATGTATTGCCACGTGACATCACAAGGTGGAAACCGTAAATATGCAGGGTTTGTGTGTTAAACATGTGCGAATGAAACAAAACACAACTCCAGGTATGTTTTTGATGAGGAAACAACAGTATAACATGGATCAGAAAAATGCGAGGATCTGACACTCAGAGAGAAGCTGTTCCATAGTCTGGGAGCTGCCACAATCAAAATGAAATAATTCTTTGCTTCAAGACTCAAGTTATTTACTATGTCCTCTGCGCACAACAAATAGAGTGACTTTTTATGGAAATGAAAAAAAAAAAAATGCTTTAAAAACTACCCTGTATCCCTGTGTTCTGAAATGCATGAATATTAGTTTGGGATATTAGTTTTTGAGTTTATGTTCCAGGCTTTATTGTGACAGGCCTAGACTAGATGAACTGATCAATTACTGTATCGAGTGTATGACAGATGGAACAAAACAATAAATATTGGGGGTCAATATTTATCATGGGTACTTTCTTAGTACTAGTGGGGCACTTTTTCGTATGTCATTTGAGCTGTAGAGGGTTGAATAAATAACTTCTATGACTCATTATATATACAAACTAGCTACAAAAGCGTTTCATTCTACTATTTATTCAGCTATTTTACAATACAGTACATTTAGAATAGTTTGGAGTTATTGTGTCAGTGGGATAAATTGGTTTCAATATTATCGTTTATCGTCTATATTTTCTTCAGCATTATATCGCACTTTAACATTTGTTATCGTGACAGGCCTAATTTAGTTTCATCTTCAGCTAGCTAGATGTTTGGAGAAGGTGCACTGAACTGAGTCTGGTTTGAATAACAAAGAAACGAGTCTGAGTTTGCGGTACTGCTTGCATATATTTTTCCTCTTTTGTTTCATGTTGGCTAATATTGCTCTAAAAGTGCGATACGTTGCGAAATCTCTTAGATGTATTTTCCCTGTTAGCTCCATGGCTGCACCTGGGCTGCACCATTCCCCAGCTTACGTGGGGATTTGCACCTGACAGCTTCAAACACTTGGCTTGTTTTAAGCGACACCATGAGTGAAGTTTAATTTTTCTGACTCGCTGTCCTCAGAGAGAGACCGTAGCCCGAGCTGAACGGAGCAGAGGTGAGGAGTTTCTGATGCTGTGAATACTGAGCAGGAGGCAGCCGCAAGGAGATCAGAAAAGGCCAGGTGAGGCGGTGTGCTTTAGAGACTACTGCAACACTGTGACATTTATGGAGACTGTGCTAAGTTCAGGCTACGCTCAGGTAAATGCTAAAACAATGCTCTACATAGACAAGCAGCAGTTGCGCTGGCTAGAGTAGAAGGTAGAAAAAGTACCTTGTTGACTTGTATAAAAATGTTAATATGTCAGTTATGTATGGTTGCCACAGAATATAGTTATTAGAGAAAAAAAAAAATCTGCTTTGGACCAAACTTTCTCGCAAGTCATTTTGTGTTATTACCTCTGCTGGCGTTTTGTGTATTAATATTGATTTTACTCATAGCAATTGTTGTGTGGCTTTATCACACACACAACCTTATGCAAGTTTTAGTTTTTAATACAGTTAGAAAGCTGAAAAGCTCCTTGCTCTGGGTGCCATACTTTTCACGTTTTCATACTGAAATATATGCCGTATGCCAAGTTTAAAGGGCCAATATTACATTATTTTCTGATCTATGTTATAATGTTGTTTCCTCATCACAAACATATCTGGAGTTTTTTTTTTTTTTTTACACATTTAACACACAAACCCTGCATATTTAGGCCGAGTTCTTCTCTCAAACTGAAAACACTCTGTTCCACGTTGTGATGTCATGTGGTAATACAGGAAGTGCGTCACTGTTTTTAAACTCCACACACCTTCACTAGAATCATTTGGATCATTTCAGCACAGGAATTGCCAATCTCTGCTGAACTAAAGGTAAAATGTAGCTGTTAATGTGAAAACTACCGCTTCATGACGCTTGATGCTATCTGAACTAAAGTAAAATGTAGCTGTTAATGTGAAAACTACCGCTTCATGACGCTTGATGCTATTAAAGTGTTACTCAAACATGTGTGAATGAAACGAAACGCAACTCCAGGTATGTTTGTGAGGAGGAAACAGCATTATAACGTGGCTAAAAGCTCATAAGAGTCAGTTTTGCGTAATATAGGACCTTTAACTGCATTTGTGCTTCTCAGACTGATGACTTAACACAATTTTAGTTAAAGTGTCCTAAAGTACTTAAGAAGTCTGGATCGTATATTATGTAGGACCTTTTTTAACCTACTTGGGAAATGCTAGAATTCCCATTTCTCCGTTTCATGTGTTTATTTATTTATTGATTAATTTTGGACAAGTATGAAAAATTAAACTAGACCAATGCTCAAAATAAACAAATCATCAATCATCAATCAAGGTAAGTTGATTTTATTTGTATAGCACAATTTGTACATAAAGTAATTCAAAGTGCTTTACAGAATAAGAAAGACACTGAAATCACAAAACAACAAATACAAACATAAATAATTATCATAAAAGAGAGGAGTGCATGATTTAAAAAAACAAACAAACAAACAAAAAACAAACTTCTATTGCTTCTGGTGTTTTTAAATCGAGCCAAAAGAAGTGAATACACAAATATTTTCTGAACTCGATCTGTATTAGAACTTGAAAGATCATCTCATTGGCCCAGGCTTTGGACCATATCACCTGGGTTTCTGTAAACTTTCCGTTGTGTTGTTTATTTCCACACATCCTGAAATAGTAACTGGGTTTCAGAAAACAAAACTGTCACTGCTTGGGTCCCCATTATGTGATGAAGCAGGCTAACTGTCGGGGGTAAACCACAGGAGAGAGCTGTAATGCACTGAACTCGTGACTTGATATGGAGCTATTACCGCTGCGGCAACACACACACAATAGTGCCTTTGTTCTGCTGGTTCAGCTTAGGGGGTCCCCACAATGAATTCCTATTGATTTTTCCGGTCATGTCATCAAATTGTATGTGGCCAAATTGTGACTGTTTTCTCATCTGTTCCCCAAGGCTTGGTTCTGTTTTATAAGCGGCAGACTAAACAAGGGCGGAATAACTGATAGGACGACTGGAAAACTGCACTTGTCAAAACGATGCACCTGCTGTTTGTTTGTGTGGAGTTATTTCTGGCTTTTCTCTGATTGGATTTGCATTTTCATTAATTATCAGTTCTGACAAAGCAATCTGGAACTAATTGTCAGTTGAAAATAAAGTTATTTACTTTTAAATCGCACAAATCAGTCGGCAGGAATGTTCCCCATGTTATTTGTTTGCTGTGATTAAAGAGCTGGAGGTATTTTATATGTAGGCATTAAAATGACTTGATATTGAGCAAGAATGAGAATTATGAATGGAAAATGACCCAGCTGAACTGACGTGAACTCAAAAAGCTGTTAACCTGCATGGGGACGTCTGAATGAGTTGATTATTTGATCCTGTTCAATAAGCCCATTTCCATGTACTTATCTGTTTGCTGAGTAACCCACATTACAAACCAGTTTGTCCTTCATGTGAACTGTGGTTGCTGGAGGGGATTAGCTTCCTGGATAGTGCACAGTATAGACTGTACACATCATCTGTTTGCTCATGTCTCTTGTGTGTCCCTGGGACATTTTGGTAATCGTCTCACCTTGGACCAAGTTGCCTCTTGCTGCTCTAGTTTCATCATTCATCAGTAAATAGTTCTATAGCACCACTTCTAGTTGAAAAGTTCATACGGCCTCAGATCTGGCTGTGTGCCTCTCCTTGGTGGGACCTCCTCTGGACTCTGGCTCTAGTCCTGGACTCGGGGCTCAGTTTGTGGCTCTGTTTCCATCTGTCTTCATCAGCTCGCCCAGTGCTAGGGGTTTGAGCCAGCAGGAGCGCACTAAGCACCAGCTGCTAGCTGCCTTTTACACTGATACCCACCAAGCAGCACATATTTACAGAACAGCTCCGGACAGAGACCGCCCGACCTCTCAGCTTCAGCCCTGCATTTGTGTCTTTACTCCTGTGGTCCTGTTGTCAGACTGCACCCCTCTAGCTTCTTTAATCCCTTAAAACCAAGATAATAAAATTAAATCCCAAACAATAGGCATCTAGCAGTGTCAGATGGCTTCAGCTTTGTATTTGATACAGTACAATTGTATTTATTTATTCATTTAATTTAGTATATCACATAAATGATGTTCTGAGTTCAGATGTCCATGACTGACAGGTGTAGTAACCAGTCGGAGAAATATATAGTTTGTTTGTGTCTAAACAAACATGGCGGCTTACTCGAGAAAATGTTTAAAATGGAACAAAATGAAAATCACGAGGGCCTGAGAATCAACAGACAAAGCCCCAAACACTGCTACTCTGAGGTGAGAGAGGTTTTAATGTAAGAATAAAACCCCACTTTAACTTTAGACCGCTTCAGGAAACACAAAAATCAAAGTGCAATAGACCTTTTAAGTGAAAGGACAAATTTGTCCCCTCTTTAAATACCGAAATGACTGGATGAGTGGTGAGGGTTCATGTGCTTTGTAAGTAATTAAGACGGGCGACCCTGTAGAGCAGGTCACTGTGACCGGATTGATTTGTATAGGCTGCTACTTAGCATAGTGAGACACTAAGCTAATTAGCTCCCATATAAACACCAGGCTGGCCTTTAGTCACTATTGAATTAGGCCACGGGCTCTGAATGATGAGCCCGGTTCCGGAGGCCAGGGGTCCTTCCTATGGAAATCAATTTTGGTCTAAATGGCAACGAGATTAGTGCAGTACTGATTTCATCGTGTACATGCTCCAGTCTCTCAGAAAGGCCAAAGTTAAACTCAAGTTTATGTTTGAGACATTGGAAACATTAGTTAAGTCTTTATATTTAAAGGGTATGGCTTTTCATAATTTAAAGGCCTGTTTATCCTTGAACGTAACACCACATATTTTGTAAAGTGCTACGTTGATAAAAGTGAGACATGCAGTATTTCCTGTGTGATTACTGTAAGAACCCTCAGTCTTATTCTCCAGTGCAGTCTCCTCCAGTGAATGGGCTCTACCTGCTGGAGCTCTGTCATGAATTACATCATGAGCTTGATGTTTTTAGCAGAAAAGAGGTATTGAAGTAATGCACTCGTTGGCAGTGTGACTACAATAAACCATAATGTGTGACAACAGGCAGTGTCCAAGTGGTGCTGAAGGCATGGTGACATCCTTTGGCAGGCTGTTAAGAGATGCCCCCCTCTGCACAGACTGCACTGCTTCAATGCAATATATAGGCCTTTGTTCGCTTGGAGCCTATTGTGTGTAGACCTTCTATAATGTTTAGTGTAGGCTTTTTTTTGCCAGTGTGTCGAATTGGTATAGAAAGTAAAAATACAGATTACTTCTACTGAGAGCGTATGTCATTGTCTTTAAAATGACTACTTATTAGTTACAGTATAGAATAGCAACCAACACCCTCAATAAATCTTGTTTATTTTTTTACGTGTGATCTGGAATGTTCCACTTTTTATTTAGACGCCATTATCACGCCAAGTTACGGGTCAAATCTGTGGAGAGGCAAGTCTGGTCGTTGTAAGAGGCTGTTTTTCAAGGCAATAAAAACCTGCAACTGAATAAATGCAGGGAACATTTCAGGCATGGAAATAACATCTCCATGGAGACAAGCAAGTGGCGGAAGTTACATAGTGCACCTTTAACCATCATTACTTTTTCACATTTTACAGTTTTCCTTTTGCTTTTTTCCATTCCATAGTGTTGGTCGACATGTTGTACAACCTCTGTATTGTCAGTGCGAGGTTTGGGTTTAATGTATTTGCGAGCATGTAAATGTGAAAAAGTACAGACCCAGGTGTGAAGAAAAGGGAAGTTGCATCGGGACTGGCGGCTCTCCAACCAGATGAGCCGCTCTCACACATGTTCACCGGGGGAGAGGTGTAGTCTGAGGGGAATTGTCGACTCGCTGAAACAGGCTCAGGTCTCCAATCTCCAAAGTGAGATTCATCCTTAGTTCTCTCTCTCCCCACCTCCATTCCTCCAGAGCTCCAGGATACGGTCACAGGCTGCAGCGACTAATTGTGTCAGAAAAACTAACCCCCCGAATCTGCACGGCTCGGTTTGATTTACCTGATATGATTCTTATGTAACTATGGCGCAATTGAATAAAATACGTTTGAGGATTGGTGTAGGGTTGTCTAAAAATGATACTCACTCATATATTAATTGGTACTAAAAATATATATAAGCTAGATATAAAGATCAATATTGAAAACTTTCACGTAAATGGGACAAAATGGTTTTTTCCCAGAATGGATAAATTAGGGGATTGATCTGTACCAGAATACCCCCCATTTTAATATTTTGTGTTGAAAATGACATTGTTGTCCAAAAGAGATAATGTAATAGAGATAATAATCGGTAGAGATGCACCCATACCGATACGGGCATTGGTCCGATACCAGGAATTATACCTAATTACACTGATTTTAGAAGAAATTTAAAACAGTCCCTCAAATATTCCAGTGAAGGAGACTATACTCTAAAAATCCTATGAAATTAATTAGATTTACCACTGTAATACAACCCATGTAAAAACAATGTCTGGCGTCGGCATCGGTACTTGGTATCGGCAAGTGAAGAAATAAAGTACTCGTTTTGGAAAAGCACTGATATTCAACATGATATGCTACAGAATAGTTTATTTCATAGCCACTAATGCATTTTTTTATGCCTGAAAATTCATCACTCCTTGGCATTTGTACGTGTATATTATTACCTGTCTTTACATGATTACTCTCCATACCCACTCTGTACTAAATCTTGCTGTCAAATATCCCTTTGTATTCCTTTGTTCCTATGTAAGATTTATAGCGTATGGATTAAATTAGCCGGATATAGAGTAGCTTTATTGGTGCTTGCGTACAGGATGCGCCCCCAGAGCCCCAGCGCACTGCCTCATCTCAGTGAATCAAATGTGAATCTTTCAGTCCTGCATCAGCTCATTTCCTTCCCCGTAGAAGGCTGCGGCCCCCTTTCCCTCCCCCTTTACCCCTCGCTCACTCTTCGCTCGGGTTGTCAAAAGTATCGAAAATCAGATACTATTTGATACTAAAACTAGATAATCATTTCAGCAAGTATCGATACTAAAAAAGTCACATTCATAGGACAGAAATGAACCTTTCCTGAATAGTTTTAGAATGATCTTGAACTGTATCAGAACAAGTATAAGACCACAGTAGTATAAGACCACAGTAGTATAAGACCACAGTAGTATAAGACCACAGTAGTATAAGACCACAGTAGTATAAGACCACAGTAGTATAAGACCACAGTAGTATACGCCTATGGGCCACTATGGAACTTACTATGTTGACAGAGAGATTACACTTATATAAGAGTACATGGTAAAAGACAGTTTACCATGTACTCAGACAGTTATTTAATATTGAAATTACAATATATTTGCTAAAGAAAAAGTTGTTGTTGTTTTTTTTTTTTTATCATCATGTTATTGGAATCAGTTTTGAGTATTGAGTCCTCAGTATCGAAATCTAGTTTGTAATTTTAGTATCTATCCTCACTCACCCTCCCTCATCCCCTCACTCCTCTCTCCTCCCTCTCTCCTCCTGTTCCACGCTTGATTTATTTTGTCTGTTTTTCTCCAAAGTCCCCTCTGCTGCTGGAGCGGGGGGGGCGTTTGGTGGGACCCAGCGGTGCTTTTGTCTGGAGGCGAGCTGCGCCACAGGCCTCCGTGGGTCTGGTGTCATTTCCACTCACAAATTTGATTGCTGTAAAGACATGGAAACCATATCACATCATGTCCCTCATGGGGAGAGCAAATGAATATTTCCTCCTCTATTTACTGTGCAGTTTACCTCAACAGTTTGATAACAAATCCATTGGGCAGAAGCAGTGTTTTGGAATGTGAAAGTGTGTGAAACTGCAGCCAGAACATTTTTGGATACGTTCATAAGAAACCTTTTTAAGCATATTTTTTGTTATATTTTTATATAGTTAATAAAAGGGTAAACTGAGACACAAAGGAGTGTGTATTTATAACAGTCACAAGTCTGGGTGAATCTGGGAGGTTTTGTAAGCGCCTGCCACCTTCTTGTCGTCTTGGAGATGTTATTGCTTTGCCTGTTTCACAGTATGACATTATACATGTTTTTTTCAAGGTATTTCTCACAATAAAAGCAATAATTAAATAAATGCAAGTTGGATGAATAAAGTTAAAGGCTATACTGTTGAACATCCCAGGCAAAGCGGACTCCTACAATCAACCAATCAAACTTTATAAAGTGCTTTTCATACATAGCATGTGATGTAACCCAAAGTGCTTTACAAAGTTAAACAAGTTAAAATAATTCCCACACACCTACACAAGCTACGCTCTTGCCCTTTTTCCTTTGATTTTAAATGGCTCATATTATACTGTTTTCTGGTCTGTTATACTGTTGTTTTCTCATCAAAAATATACCTGGAGTTATGTGTGAATGAAACAAAACACAAAAAAACACGTTTAACACACAAACCCTGCATATTTAGGCTGACCATCTCTACTGAACTAAAGGTAAAAGCTCTTAACTTGAAAACTACTGCTTCATGACATCACAAGGTGGAATAGAGCATTATGAGCTTTGGAGATGTAGAATGAAGCTTCATGACTCACAAGGTGGAATAGAGCATTATGAGCTTTGGAGATGTAGAATGAATGTGTGTGAATGAAACAAAACACAACTCCAGGTATGTTTTGTGAGTTTTAACCTATGTTGTAATGCTGTTACCTCCTCAAAGAGTCAATTTTGTGTAATATAGGACCTTTAAGTTATTCTTTATACTACTGTCTGTTGTTTTTACTATGTTCGTCTTTGGTACCAAGACATTTCATTATCATTTTAAACTCTAGCGAGCCACATTCACATGCGTTCAGCCATCACTGTATTCATACACTGTATCATTCACCAGATCTCTGAACAGAGTTTTTACATGATTAAACTGGTGCTGATTTGAAGTGACTTGTGTGTGGCGTTCGGCGCGATGGCGACGTCGTGAGCCTGGTGTTTCCCTCGCGTCTGTGCTGTACGTGTTAAGCCGCATTCACACACACAGGTGTTGTTTGCCCATGGGAAGGTGAAAACAGAGCTGCTAATGAACACGCTGCAGATTTCACTCGGAGCGATCTGTCATCACTTCCAACATGGAACTCATCTAAACGCTATGGGAAATTACAAGTTCGCACTTCATGCACCCGGCAGTTTTTAAAAGAACGAATTTGTAACGAGCGTAGAGGTTAAAACATTTATGCAAGTTCAATTGTTCCGGTGAAGGTCTTTTGTAGTTCTATCTAAATAAAACAAAAACACATTTATAGACATAGGCTCATATATTAAGTTAAAGTGACTAAAGGAAATAATATATGAAGCTTAGTTTGAACCATAGACTGTAGTGTGACGTCACCCACAGCGTTCGGCTCCAGCCAAATGAAGCTCATCGAGGCTGGAGCAGTTTGGAGGTGAGTTTCATATTTGGAATTCCGACCACGAGTATCATAGCAACCAAAGAGCCAATCTGGAGCAAAGCTGTTGAAGGTAACGCCCCTTCCCGCCTGCACCGCTGGTTTGGCAGGGAGCGGGTGCTTAGCAACGCTGTCAATCAAACCTGTTACTAACGAGCGACCTTGGAGAAAGAAGGCAGCTGATTTGTCTCTTATTAATGTTCATATCTTGAGTTACAGACACAAGAGTGAAATAAAAATACCAGGATCATGTAGAGCGGGTTAACAGGAACATTTTAAGACCAAAGTGATGACCTTGAAAGCAGTAGTTGCGGAGAGTAAAGTAAATTGGAGCCAGAGTCGATGGTGCCAGAAGCGCGCCCACGATCAGTTTCTATTTGGAACGCAGACGCTAGCAGGTTAGCTATGTCCATTTATATATACAGTCTATGGTTTGAACACGAGAACTGCGAGGACTAAACTGGATGTCATTGCTACGGCTATTTTTAATTTTTCTACTTATGTAAATCAGTGCATTGTATAGATGGTGATGAAGTTTAGTCGTTTCAGATGATAGATCTCTGTAGGCCTGTCATGATATGTCATTTTGAAGTGCAATATATTGGTGAAGAAAATACAGACGATAAACGATAATATTTAATATTGCCACTGATACAATAACTCTAAAGCAGATTTATACCCAAAAACTACTCTAAAAACATGAGCTGCAATACATAAATAGCAGAATGAGACAGTTAGTTTGTATCTATAATGAGTCAAACGTTATTCAACCCTCTACAGCTCATATTTTATTGAAATACAGAAAAATATTAAAGTAGTAGAAAAATAGTAGAAAAATACCAAAGTAGTACAAAGAAAAAGTCTCCACGATAAATATTGACCCCCCAAAAATTATTGTTCCATCTAACATATATTGAATGATAAGTTGATATAGTAATTATTATGACAGGCCTATAATTCTGGACAATTATCAAAATCAACCTTAAAGTAATGGCAAAGTTTATCATCCATCGGCTTCACAGGACAAAAAAAACCAAAAAACATTCTAACAGCTTTAACCACGGAAAAGATATTGTTAAATTTCTATTTCATTACATTTTCACAACAGTATGAAAACATGGCTGATAAACATGAATATTCAGAATCTGAAGTTTACAAATAGCGGCATGGGCCAAAACTATTTACATATTATAAGATGCACCTTCAGTTTAAAATTTTCCTATAGGACTAAGGGCATTGAACATACGATAACCGTATCAGTCTATTTCAGTATCAAAGCGCCCGTATTACGCTATTCTCTGATCTATGTTATAATGTTGTTTCCTCATCAAAAACATACCTGGAGTTGTGTTTTGTTTCATTCACACATGTTTAACACACAAACCTTACATATTTAGGCTGAGGTCGTCTTCTCTCAAACAGAAAACACTCTGTTCCACCTTGTGATGTCATGTGGTAATACTAGTGCTCCATTGTGTTTTTAAACTCCATACACGTTCACTAGAATCATTTGGATAATTTCAGCCCCGGAACTGACAATCTCTACTGAACTAAAGGTGAAAGGCGGCTGTTAACTTGAAAACTACTGCTTGGAACAGAGCATTTAGAGCTTTGGAGATGCAGACAGACTAATAATAAAGGGTTACTCAAACATGTGTGAATGAAACAAAACGCAACTCCATGTTTTGATGAGGTAACAGCATCATAACATGGCTTTAAGCTGACTAGAGTCAATTTTGCATAATGTAGGACCTTTAAACCCTGTACCAGTGCACCCAAAATCAGATTTCGACTGAGGCTGGAGCTGCCGGGTTCACTCTTCTCTCATCAGTTTCCAAACACCAGCGCCAGACTTTTCCTTTCTTCTCCTTTCAACAGCCTCATGTCCAACAGACTCCATGTATTCCGGAGAGCATTTAACTGTCTCCTCTTCTGTCATTTCCAGACTCTGCCCCCCATTCTGCCACAAATCACATATTTATACCACTGCACCGGCTTTATCTGGGACACTGTGTGCTGCCCATATCGTATTAATTACCCACATGATTTTGGCTCTTTGTTATCTGTAATTGTCGATGATGGCGTTGAAATTTGGAACTCTGTTTAAAAATTGAAAGGAGAAGGTATTTAAATCAGTCTAACAAGTTCCTGTCTCTCACAAAACCAAGTATTCATTGCTAGTATTCACATGTATGTATGTATGTACGTTGTTTTTGCGCAGAACAGAACCGCTCAGACAGACAAGTGAAGCACTGGTGGACTACCCTTAAAGGTCATATATTATGCAAAGAGCTTTTAGCTGTTATAATGCAGTTACTACAACAAAAACGTAGCCAGAATTGTGTTTTGTTTCATTCACACATGTCTGAGTAACTCTTTATTATTAATCTGTCTACATCTCCAAACCTCAAAATGCTCTGTTCCACCTTGTGATGTCATGTAGTGATAGTTTTCAAGTTAACAGCTACGTTTTACCTTCTGTTCAGTAGAGATTGGACATTCCAGCGCTGAAATTATCCAAATGATTCTAGTGAAGGTGTGTGGAGAAACACAGTGGCGCATTCCCTGGAGCATTCCCTGTAATACCGCATGACATCACAAGGTGAAACAGAGTGTTTGAGACAAGAACTCGGCCTAAATATGCAGGGTTTGTGTGTTAAACGTATGTGAATGAAACAAAACACAACTCCAGGTATGTTTTTGATGTGGAAACAACATTATAACATAGCCAATCAGCTCTCATTTTGATGTGAAACAACATTATAACATAGCCAATCAGCTCTCACCCCAAAGCATCATATAGTGACTCACATGGCTCTTTCTTACAAGCTTTCAATATTTTTTTTTTCTAATTATGAATTACGATGATGACATTACTAACCCAAAACATCCACCGTGGGTAAAATCCTCCAGCCTGTCCAACTTTAGCTGAAGATCTGGAGACGAGTCCCCACTGCAGCTGTATTTGAGTGATGATATTCAGGTCAGTGCCGTGAAGGTTGTGAAGTTAAAGCTATAAAAAACTAAACGTCTGTGATCCCAGTGGCGCCCAGAGGGGGCAGTGCGTCTCTGCGCAGAGGAGAGGCAGGGTCAGGGCAAACATTTGTCCCCCTCTTACATCACCAGCTCCATACGACAGGCTCATACTGTACACGCTTATGCAATATACCATGTGTCTTACAATATGTTGCACTAAAACCCATTCAGCACCGTGCCAATCAACAGCAGAAAAGAACAAGAGAGGGTTTTTTTGTAAGTATAGGATGCTAAAAAAGAACAGAATATGCTGCATACAAAAATAAATGTATATATGTGCCTATATTCCATTGTATTTCTAGTTTATAAATATTGTAATGATCTGATATTTTGTGTTTAGTTCAGAGTTGACACCTTTTCTTGTTAATGTGTTGTTGTTAATGTGACTGCTTTTGTATGTGACACTTGGTTGCTATGCCGACACGTTGATGTGAAGGTCCTATTCTACAACAAGAAGAAATTGGGCGTGTTTCCTTATTTACGTGTCTCCAGAGCGCTACAATATATACACATCTATAAATAACCTAATCTAATATTATGATTGCAGTGTGACTGGTGAATGTCACTGGGTAAAACATTTTCTCATATACGGTGACAGTAGACGGAATAAATTCACAAAGGCTGATTATTTGTTCACTACAAACATACAAAAATGTTTATATTGTAGACATCTGAAAACATTTAGCATTAACAGGCTTCCAGGAGGAGTCAAATATCAAGTATCGAAATTGCAATACTTAAGAAAAATCATATTTTCTTTATATTCATTAAATTTTTTCAGCCCTGTTGCATAAAGCGTATATAAAAAAGCGCAAGTGCCATCCCTGAATTACTCACAATGCACAGTGCAGTTACGCCATTAGTATTACTACATGTCCCTAATTTAAAGCAAGCAAGAATGGAAATTATAATTTTTTTATGATTGTTCCCACACATTAACACATTTTTTCACCCACTCAGCAACAATATTATAGTTATTATAGCCTTTCTTGATCATTTCTATATTGACTATGGTTCAATAAATTATAGATGTAAAGATAATTTTTGAGGGGCAATATTTATCATGTGTACTTTTTCTTTGTACAGGTGGGAATTTTTTTTTTTTTTTTTTTTTGAACTTT
>KN483947.1:17639-49022 GCA_000787095.1 Periophthalmodon schlosseri
TTGGTATTTTTTTTTTTTTTTTTTTGAACTATAAAAGTTTGAATTATGAACTTCTATGACTCATTACAGATCCACACTAACTACTTAAGTGTTGCATTCTGTTATTTATTTATTTATTACAGCTCATGTTTTTATCAATATTGTACATTTAGAAAAAGTTTTTTAATTCTGCTATATGGTTTAGTTCCAATATTATCATTTTATCGTCTATATTTACTTCAGCAATATATTTTAACGTGGGATAATTCTGCTATATGGTTTAGTTCCAATATTATCATTTTATCGTCTATATTTACTTCAGCAATATATTTTAACAATATTAAAGCAATAATTTGACAGTGGCCTGAAAATAAATCCAAATCTTTCTACTCACGTTGCCATTATTTTTGTTTAAGAGCTTGATCTACTCTTGATTGTTTCATTATTTTTGTTTAAGAGCTTGATCTACTCTTGATTGTTTCATTATTTTTGTTTAAGAGCTTGATCTACTCTTGATTGTTTCATTATTTTTGTTTAAGAGCTTGATCTACTCTTGATTGTACTAATACAGAAACCTGCACCAGTTTGAACACATTCTGCACGTTTGTTTATTTCTTGTGAGATTTTGAATTCCCACACATCATTGAGATTCACTCTTGAAAGCAAATAGTTCAAGGAAACATTTGGGTCCGTAGAGGATTGTGTTGCCTGCTGAATACCCTTCATTTTTCTGTCGTGTTTGTGAAAAAAACAACAAAACGCTCCGGGGCCCACCCATCTCCACTGCCGATCGGACGCTTTTGTCATGCGTGCGCTATAGGCCATTACAAAGCTGATTTATTTGTCATGCTGCGTTGAGCTGACTGTAAAACTGATTTGTGCGAAGAATCTATTTCCATGTGATAGTTGAACATGTTCGTATCTGTACATGCCAAGACTATGTGCTGCAAAAATTGATCTAATTTCCACATGAATCCATCAGATGAGACATGGGTGTTTTTGTGTGCAGATTGGAGATTTACATATTAGCTTTGGCACACTGTGTGATCAACGTCACCATTTCAGTCAGTTTGCGTTTACACAGTCTTATTTGATGCCGCGACCACAAAGGATGCGCAATATGACCGAAAAAATACTTTTGATAACATATATATAAACAATAAACGATAATATTGAAACTACTTTATGCCACTGACACAAACAGCTCGAACTGCATCGCATTAGCCCCAAAATATATTGTTCCTGATTTCATATATTGCACAATGAGTCGATATTGTAATTATTCTGACAGGCCTAGCAACACCCCACACTGCGAAATGTGTGTATTTTTTTGTAAGCTATGGACTGATGAAATAGTGAAATGTAGAAATGGTAGGTTAAGATGTATTTTATAAACTGAAACTCGAGATTTTGTAAATACTCAGTGCTTTACTTCGTTAATGTGTGACACTGTGTGAATATGTGTGGGTCAGAGAGCGGACACTGTGAATTCTTCTTATTGTTGGCCGATTGTAATTGCGTTGTATGATTTATTTCTGTAAATCAGGAACTGCAGACGGAAACTATATTTTTAGCTATAAACTGGGGCGGAACATCTGGTTTTTTTTTTTGGTTTTTTTTTTTTTTTATGAGCTTAATGTCTCTGTACATTGTCCCAAATTATCCTGTTTTATTCTGTGTATTACTGCTAACCCTGTAGTTAAGATCTGTACAAACATGTTCTGAAATACGACTCTCTTTCTGTAAATTCTCAAATTCACAAATCTAATAGCTATTGCAATGATTGTAAGAAAAAAAAAAAAAAAAATCACAATTAAATATTAGTCCTAAATTGTTCAGCTAAACTCCGAAGTAAGAAATCCGCCACATATTTGTACTGACAGAGGATTGGCTGTTGACTAAATGCACAGCCCTAACTACCACTACTACACTACTAAACCGTAATGTCTACTCAGGCTATAAGTTAAAGCCTAACCTTAACCTAAATTACCCAAGGACATCTTCAACGTGTTGTTAAAGACGCTGTACCTAATGTTTACGGTTTTTAAAAACGCAAGAAACACAACTTATTTTAAATGTTATGCAGTGGTCCAAAGTTATTCTTCACCTTCACCATTCTAATTATTCACTGCAGTGAGTTTGTAAGCGCTTTTCACACCTCATTTGCAACTAGCATTCTAACGCGCACTTACTGATTATTGGACAAAATGCTCTAATTAGATGCAGGCAGCACACTGCGGACTCATTCTGACCTTAAGAGCTGCTTCTACAATTAATCTATACTGGAGACAAATTTAGCTAAAATTGGAAAAAAAACTGGGCGCAGAGCCTTTTTAATATTGAAAGATTTACCCTATTTTTGGTCCCCACAAAACAAAAGGTTCCCATGAAGTGACTGTGTATGCAGATTTCAGTCACCACAATGTGATGGCTACCCACCCACACACACACACACACACACACACACACACCACACACGCCACACAATCCTTGAAAGGTCCAACTACAAACCAAGTCGTCTGGTATATTTCCCCCTCAGAAACATGACAGATGAAAAACAGGAGTGGAGAGAAGGCGATGCAGGCAACCACGACAGCTTTGAGATCTCAGAGAGCCCACTGCAACCAATCTGTGCTTCAGAGGCAAGCCGCAATGCACTGTGGGTAGTCTGCATGAAGGAGGGAAAACGGCAGCCGATGAAGTTGGCGCGCGCACGAGCGTTGTTCCCCTGTACGCTGTTATGAAGCAGGACCGGAGGGAAGGATGGGGGTCTCTGGTGGTCCTGGTTTGCCTGTCTTGTCAGGTGTGTTTGTCAGACGCACATGAGGGAGGCTCTCAGTGGCACATTCAGACACTAAATGCCATGAAACAGGCTTACAATACTGTACAATACTGCTCTGTGGGGGCTTTTCATGGTTTTATGCCATACTGTTGTTTCAAGCACAGCACACAATTGGCCCTAAGGAGACGTGTAGTTAAAGTTGTGTTTCTTTTTTTTTATTATTATTATAAAAAGCAAAAAAAAAAATGTATAGTTTTTAATCTTGTCACAATATACAGTATGCATAATTATTTTAAATCCAATAGGGTAAAAATGACCCAAATTCAACAAGATGAGACGATATAAAAAGTTGATGTCAACGAGATCAAGACAAGACAGGACTTTGATATCATTTCAAATTAAACAACTCAAAATACAGCACATTTTCTTACATTATTTTTTTATTAATTATTTTTAGTAAAAGCAATGGTTGCACCAAATTATGAATATAATATCATTCTTCAACAATCTAATCTAAACATTAATTGGATTGGTGCCAATTAAGAAAAATGCATATCACAAAATCACAAGCATATAAGATAAGATAAGATCTTGTTTAGGTTTGTTTATTTTTTTAATTCTGATCTACTTTTTGACAGGATGGCAGCGTGGAATGGCGGTGAAGAGAGGAGGAGACATTCAGCCAAGTTTCAGCTGTGGAATCAAAGCCACAGCACATTTAGAGTCTAACGTACAACATATCCACACTACAGGTCATGTTCATCCTTGTTCATCATGTTCATCCTTGCTTTGCTTTTACAATATACACAACGAGTTTTGGAAAAAATGTCCGCAGATGTATCTATGAAACAGGCTTGCGATGGAGTACTCTAGTTTCTGTCTTTTGTATGCTTCCATTGTCCAGCACAGAGCTCGCTAAAGCCCCGTGTGCGCCGTGAAGTGAATGGGTCTTTAGGTTGTTTGACTCCTGCTCGTTTTAAGCCACATTTAATATTGATGTACAAAGGGAAAATTGTGTGTATTTAACCTGTTCTCGTACCCTGGGGCGTGTTCAATTCTCGCCTTTTAATTAATTTGTGCCCTTGATCCGTGAGCCAACAGTACAGCTTTTTAAATGTGGAATGGCTCACTGCAGGTTATTAGACTGGCTATAAAAGCAATGTGCAGATTTTGTTGTAATATTTAAACACCAATCCCATAAATCGGTACAACATGAAAGGAAAGAAGACTTAAAGGAGTATTTCAATATGATAAGATTTGATTTTAATTTCATAAACTTGACCGATCTGTCCCCAGAGGTAAACCTGTTCAAATCAATGCTCAGTGCATTATGGACGTTCTAAGCTTTCACATGAGGCACGGCTTGTCCAGATATCTGCAGGTTTAGACACTGGCAACACAGATTCAGTTGTGATTGTAATATGTTAAAAACAAAAAAAAAAAAAAATCTGTCAACTGACCAAAAAAATGGTAGGAGTGAAGACGTTTCGCTGCTCATCCAAGCCCCTTCTTCAGTTCTGGTCAGATGTCAAACGTTTTCACTCCTACTACTTTTTTGTGCAGTTGACGGAGTAGAAAATATTTCTTTTACTATGGATCATACCTGGACGACTGAGCGATTACACAGATATTGTAATATGTTTTTTTAATCCGATCTGATACAATACTCACCGATACCGATACCAGTCCAATACCGCATAGTGTGAAGAAGACTAAAGCTACTAAATGTTGTTACAATACAACAGTAAAAAATAACTCCAGTAAAAGTCTGTCTCTAAAGAACATCAATATTAGAGTTAAAGCACAACAGCACAACTCATCATCAAGACCTTTTACGTTTCTATTTGGTCACTTTCTACCACAGAGCATGGATAAAAACAGCATTGAAACCTGTAAAAAGATGCTCAGAAAAAGTAAAAGTACTTCTACAGGCTTTTTGTAATTTACTAGAAGTATTGATTCCTTTAGAGCAGTATTGGTACCATAAATTTGAGCGAATGGTATTGAAAATCAAATTTGATACTCGATTCGCACAACCTTAAAAAGGACAAAACTGAGATGGAGAGATAATGCTGCTTTTTGTCTGAATACATTGTTGTTTGAAGCATATAAGGCAAATGGACATAAAGAAATGCTGGCTTTTGGTCAGCTAATATAACATTTGTATTGTTAATTGGGTTAAGTTAATTTGTATGTCCGATTGCTGTCTTGGTAACCATCTGTTTTTATATTTCTTTTGAGGAGGGGGTGAGCTAAAAGGTAATTTGATGCAACAAACAAAATGAGTTTATGAATAGCCAGTGTTGCATTAAATTACCCCGCAGTTTTATCTCTTTGTAGCGGAGAATAAAATCAAGTATTAGCTCCATGTTTTAACCTGGGGTTTTGGTAGCAGTCTGCTGCCTGTCTCCTGCCTGAACGGTGCATTGGTGCAGCACTGGTGGTGTGAGCCCAGTGAACATCTGCTGGACCGGGGAAGAGGAAGAGCCTGCTGTGCGCTCAATACAAGGTTAAATGGTTGTTTGATCCACTGGCACTTTCAATAGCATCAAGCTGGAAACTGCATAAGAGGCAGTGACTGTACCGAAGAGCATGAGATTAGCTGTATCCGCTCTGTAGACCTTTTCCCAAATGTTTTCAAATGTACTAACTTTCAGGCCAATATTCACATATAATAACCACTGGTGGATTGTAACAAAGTAAAAGTAGTAAAGTAGTGTACTTAAGTATACATTTTAGGTATCTGTACTTTACTTGAGTAAATTTTACTGTGGGGACTTTTTACTTTTACTACACTACATTTTTGAACTGGACTGAAGAATTTATTATTATAGTTTGAAACCTGAAAAGCCTGAGGGTTTATGTTGTAACACATTTGTAGTCTGAGCAAATAAAAATATGCAAATAAAAACAGTCAGAAAAAGAAAAGAAAAAAGATTCAGGTGTTTCTGTTGAACAAAGTTCAACACAAATCTTTTTCAAAATCACTATATTTGAAGCTTTATTAGATCTCAAACTCTGCGCAAAATACTTTTACTTTTACTCTTTAAGTACATTTTTAAATGGGCACTTTAATACTCTTACTTAAGTAGATTTTTTCATGTGATACTTTTGCTAGAGTATTTTTTTTTTTGCTCCAGTATCTGTACTTTTATTTAAGTAGTAGGTAACAAAATTGATTACTTCTTCCACCACTGATAACTCAGTTAGCTGTTAAAAGCTACAGAATTTGACATTTTTTTGTAAATGAATTAAAGCGGCTGTACCCAATTTTTGATCATGTAATAAAATAAAAGTAAAAATGTTTTGCCTGTGTACAGATAGTTGTTTTACCGCGACAGCAAAAACACAGCTCGGGCCTCTGAAATTTGTGAAAAGTTAAAGAAAATTAGTCCTTTTTCGTAACACCTCCCTAGCATCCTAACTGCATAGCTGCATACTATTTAAAATGAACTAGTTCTGTTTTAAATACTATGCAAGTCAGGTACAGCATGTAGCATGTAACTTTACTTGAGTCATAATTTTTGATATTTTTAATATTTGACCTATAGCTTTTATTGGCTAAACACTAAATGGCAAGAAAGGTAAAGAGTGGAAGAAGACAGCTCTGTGCACAACAGCGCCCAGCATCTTCACTGTTAGCACCACTACTTCCTGTCCAATTTTATCTGTGAGGTTTTTGCAGAGTCACACTAAAATGGATCAATAATTAAAGGTAAGGCAGTGGGAGCTGTGTGTCGATGTCACTGACAACATGTTAAAAACTACAC
This sequence comes from Periophthalmodon schlosseri, assembly GCA_000787095.1. Lineage (NCBI taxonomy): Eukaryota > Metazoa > Chordata > Actinopteri > Gobiiformes > Gobiidae > Periophthalmodon > Periophthalmodon schlosseri. The sequence goes on from KN483947.1 coordinate 24,171, forward strand.
AAATAAAATGAATACTTCACCAGAGGACACTTCTGTGTTTAGAAAGACAGATGTTTGAGTCTCAATGCTAACGCTAATGCTAATTTTGTGGCATCATAAATATTAAAACAGCACCACAAACTGAAGTATTCTACATGTAATCTTTATTTGAATTAATATGAATTTGAATAGGTTGTTTGTTTTATGTTTTCAGATTTTAATAAAAAAATCACTGTTAGCTTTGAGACACAGCGTGCTAGCTAGCGTGCTGCTGTGCACAGAGCCTATTGCTAGAGCCTGGATTTCAGTTGTGTGCTATTGCCATATATGATGAAATCCTTTGCCATCCTGCAGAATATGAATCAAACTTTTAAAAAATCTCAGTGTTTTTATTATATTTATGGCTGTCAGTTTGTGATATTAAAATTGTTTTGTTTTTTCTTGCTTTTGCCTATTTGGTGTGGGCTGCCTCACACGTAAACATCTTGGATCTTTTTTCCCTCCATTTTCCTTCCATTTCTCCCTGACCGTCTCGGCACACATCCATCACTCTTGTGTTTATTGTTCCTGAAATATTTAGTGTGCGGGGAGATGGAGCCGATAGCCGATCTCATCTCCGCTACAACAACCGAGCTATGTTTTGTATCTCGACATATTTAGACGGCGGGTTTTGATGCTAGCAATCGGTTTGTGTGCTATTTTAGTGATTGAGCAGTTTTGATAATACAGCCACAGCACATCACATGGTTCATCTTGGACTTGACACAGCTGTCGATGTGCAAATAACCTGCCTAAGGGCTTTTACACTGTGGGCCCAGAGAGGTGCAGGAAGCCTATGCACTCTGAATACAGAAATAACACATCAAACCACCATTTCACACATCTGTTGTCGTGTGGAAGGTGTTAAAAATGAGCCAATATACTCCCACTTTTCTCTCTTTAGCCTGATTTAGTCCCATAATGAGGTTAGCTGGTTTATTGAGCATTTTATCACCCAGGATTCTATTGTTTTATTATTTTGTGTCTGTAAATACAGCACACACGCTCATAATAGTTTGCCGTAGAGCTTTTATGAGCAAAATCAAAATTTATGTTAAATATTGCAATACTGATACTGTACCTTCCTCTATAATTGAGCCTTTGACTTATGTTCTCTCTTTGTCACTTAAAACTGGTGTTGTTCCAAAAGATCTTAAGCCAGCTAAAGTAACTCCATTGTATAAATCTGGTGACTCTACTTTATTCAACAACTACCAACCTATTTCTGACTCTTGCTATATTTCTAGACTTGTCAAAAGCACTCGACTCAGTCAATTATGAAATTCTTTTTACTAAATTAAAAAAAATATGGAATACAAGATCTTGTTTTAAAACGGTTGAAAAATTATTTGGAGGAGCGAGGACAACAACAAAAGTTCTCTCCTGTGTAAATGTTTCATGCATGATGTTATAGCTTAGTCTATCTTCACATCATGTGTTGTAACATGGTTCGGGGTACTACATATAAGACATACCTCAACAAGATTTGATTAATACAAAACACATTTTTAAAAATTATGAATGATTTACACAGATTGTCCTCATTTGCTCCTTTGTTCAGAAAATACAATATTCTGACAATATTTAATGTCAACATATATTGTATTTGTCTCTTCATGTATAAGTATGTGCATTTGTCCAATGTTTTACCCAGAAAACGTTTTTTTATGTACTCTTCAGATGTTCACACTTATTCTACAAGATGCTGCAAAGACATTTATCTTCCCTTTTGCAAAGCATCCACCAATCAAAGAACACTGAAGTTCACAAGGTCTACCTACTCGAAGTCTATTTCCACACTGAACTTTTATAAAAGACAGTTAAAACAAATGCTTGTTCATACAAATGTTTAATATATTAACTATTGTAAGTAAGTCAACTTGCCTGTTCATGTCTGTTCTGCTAGAAACATGTTTTAGGAGAGGTGGTCTTGACGGCTGAAGTCTTCTCACGCTCTCTAAATTATTTTTTTACTTGGATGTGCAAATAAAATCTAATCTAATCTGATATGAGTAATACTGTAGAGTTCTGGTACAAGGAAATACGGCAAATTTCTTCTGGTTATTTATTTTCTGAACACCAGGGCTGCTGTAGGCCGTAACCCTCACCAAAACAACAGCAAAACAAGAGCAAAACACCAGCAGTCTCAACTCACTAGAGCCAGTCTCCAAAACAGACCAGTAACTGAAGAATAGGACCTTCACTTAAACTTGTTGGCATAGCAACCGAAGTGTCACATAAAAAAGCAGTTACATTAACAACAAAAGGAGTCAACTCTGAACTAAACACAAAATATCAGATCATTACAATACTTAAATATGCTTTTTGACGCAGTAAGTTCAGTTCAATTTTAACAAAATTGTAAAAAATAAATAAATAAAAAATACTTGTTAACCGTTAAATAAACTTATCTTAATCAAAACCAAACAAGACTAAATTAGAAGATAATTTGGATTAAAATAAAACAAAAATATCACAAAAAAATTTGATTAAAACATTTATAAATCCTTGTCTGATGGAGAACCTTTGTATTAATCTGACATGTTTAGTTCCTTGCGATGTTTCTATAGGAGTAAATCCTTGCTGACCAGTGTCCCTCTCTCCCCTCTTACTGACCCCTCTCCTCCGCTCCAGTAATGTCCAAACATGGCGAAAGAGCAAGTGGATATTAGGTCATAGTCCGCCAAAACGCAGAGTAAGTTACTAAGCTTCACGGTTTGCCAAATATAATGTTATAGACTTGGAGGACTGAATATATATAACTTAATGTCGTAGGCACAGGATCCTGAAAAGGAAAGAGGGGGCAGACTGTCACAAAACTTTAACCAAGCTCCGTGTCAGGTAAGTTAATAAGTTTTGGTTTAGAAATTTAGGACACAATACCAGAGGGAAATGATGAGTATACTCTTGCTAGGTACAATATCTGAACTCGTAAGATGCTGTGCTTCTGGACAGTCAGTGTGACTGGGGTGTTCTGAGGTAAAACATCAAATACTGGCCAACCTTCGGTTCCTTGGCTTTAAATGTCTGCGTCAATGAACCAGTAAATATACTGAATTATAATAGCAGTGCAGGTGCTCACAACACAAGTCACAACTGCGCCCTGCACCAACAAATGGCACCACTCACGTTTTAGCCATAGGGTTTTAACATCTGTGCCAAGTGCCAGAAGTGCAGTGTATTTTCTTACCAGTAACAAGAGTTGAAGAAACAATGTCTCCAGTGCGGGACTTTTACAGTGTCTCAAAGTCTAAGTGTTGTGTTTAATAATATCCACATTCGGTCACAGTCTGCAGCGTAAAGTTGAAACCAAACACATAATATGAACCAGACTCCACCAAAAACTCCTCCTCGGTCCTGGTAAAAGCGTTATTCCCGAGTAAATGTGGTGTAGTAAATATATCCATGTCACGCTTGTGCGTAAAGATGCAGCCAAATGAGTCCACGTAAAACGCGCCATAATCATCCTCCTTTGCTCAGGTAACCGCAGAGTAAAATCATTAAGTTATCAAAACAAAAAGCATGTGCTCCGCAGCGCTGCCTTTGTTATTATGGTAATCACCATAAGCGGAGAAAACAAAAGTGAAACTTAAGCGCGCGTATGTTCACGTGAGCTTCAGTTGTCCGCGCTCTGTTCATTTGGTTGTGCATTAGTTTTGAGTTATAACTAAAATACATCACATAGTCTACGTATTTTTAATAAAGGGATTTTAATCATAATGTGATTAAAAGGTTGAATAATATTTTTGCTTAATATTTGCCATTAATTTACATTAAAAAAATGTTGGAGTAAAAAAGTGCTTCTATTTAATCTCTAAATGGTTCTTTTTAACAGTAGTTACTTTTATATGTTATTGTGAATGTTAAACAAGCATCTGTTGTTCAGCTTGTTTTTAGACTAATATCTATGGGGGAGAAATTTTGATTATTTGATTCATTTTGTGCTTTGTTAAAGTGAGTTTAAAACATTTACCACTTTGATATTAGATTTTTTTCTAAATCTAAAAAAAAAAAAAAAATTTGAAATGCTTACTTGGAGTTGTTAGAACAATTAAGTGTTGAATTTGTTTTCATATTTTCCTATTGTTCAACAGTATTTTGTACAGTTGCACACATAAATTATTTGTAAATAAATTAAACTGTTTACTAAATACCCTTACCTATTGTTCAAATGGCAAAGATTTGCAAGTAGGCTAATAATAGACTCATCTTAATAACATAGTTATTGAATTTATGATTAGGTATCGTTACAACGCCCTTCGAGGGATGGTTCAAATCTCCATCGATTTATTGTCCCCCCCTCGACCAAACTAAGAGTTTCACCCCTGGATGTTACATTAGCCAATATTTTTTTCTGAGATATTGTGCAGCATTAGTTTGCAAACTGTAATGGCCTATTTTAAGGTCTGAAATTTTAGGTTGTAAATTTTGTTCATTTAAAAGGAGTGCACCTAGTTTGAACTTGGTGACGTCCTGGTTTACAGTGTATTTTTGTTAATGACAGACATTTTGATAACACTTCCTGATTTGTTCTTGATTTGTACTAACCTATGTCTAAACTATATATAAAGTACAACTCCAAAATTTCACAAAGACATAATTAGTTGGCAAAGTTTGAGACGCTGAACACATTTGTAATTCTAACTCTATTACCTCCATGCAATATCTTTTAAAATGCATCTATATTTGATAAGCTCAGTTTGTGGGCGCTTGGAAACACGCAACCAGGACTGAATTTAAGAGCCAAGTTTCATTAAGACCTGGTTATAAATTCATGGCACCACTGCGAGTGTTGAAAAGAGCAGCTTACAACACAAGTTAAAAGGCCAACTCAAGCTGATGCAAGAAAGAAGTGCGCTCCGAATGATCCTAGCATGTGTGTTCATAAGCTGCAGATAAAAGCGATACAGACTAGTATGTGTCGTGGTGGTTCCAAACTTTGCCTTATCGCTAGTTTTATACAAGGTTTTTAGTGATGCAGGGAAAATGAGCACAAAAGAACAAAGGCATTACTGAATAAAACAGACAAGACACAGCGCTGGAAATCAGTTGAGCGTTTCACCATTATAGGATGTCTGTGAATGCAATGCTTGTATTTTATTTTTCATTTTTATTCACTATATATGAAGTCTTAGTAGCTAGTATAGCAGTTTGTATATGTATTACCTCTATGTACCGTATTTTCCGGAGTATAAGTCGCACCAGAGTATAAGTCGCACCAGCCAAAAAATGCATAATAATAAAGAAAATAACATATATTTCACATATAAATCACATCTGAGTATAAGTCGCACCCCCGGCCAAACTATGAAAAAAAGTAATAACATATTTTCACATATAAATCACATCTGAGTATAAGTCGCACCCCCGGCCAAACTATGAAAAAAAGTGCGACTTATAGTCCGGAAAATACAGTATGTTCTTTGCTAAGTAGTATGTGTGGTGTGTGTGTATTAGTGTTGGTGGTGGGGTCAGTGGCACAGATTGGCAGCTTCACTTGTGCCCCGTCAGTAGTCACCACTAGTATGGAGTGAATGCATAATGCTCTGTAAAGTGTCTTTGAGTGCCCAAAAATATATAAATCGTATATAAAACGTATTATTATTGTATTTGTCGCTCTTATTACATAAATTAAAGATACATTTTGTAACTTTTCTGGTGGAGAGGCCGCCGTCTTCTTGTCTCCAAGGAGATGTTGCTTTGTCGGGAATGTTTTTTTAGAACGGCATTCAACTTTTCTATCTGAATTGGAGTCAAGCAGGTGATGCCACCAGGCCAAGTTACAGGTCAGATCTGTGGAGAGGCAAGCCCGCTCACAGTAAGTTTCTTTTTTTGGATAATGATAAGATGGATAATTCCATACTTTCCATGATGACAAGCACGGACCTCCTCTCTTTTTTTGGATAATAAGATGGATAATTCCATACTGCAGACATTTCCTTTCCATGATGACAAGCACGGACCTCCCAAAAAGTTACATTATACACCTTTAAAACCATTACCCTTTAACTAGACAAAGGAATAACTGTTGACATGCCCACTTGGTTCTGATCAGTGCTTTGGTAAATGGTCACAACGGTCACAATGACAGCGTTCATCTGTGGGAGCTGGAATCGCACCGCCAACCTGTGGGTCAGTGGATCTGACTGCTCAACCAATGATGTTTTTTATATCAAGAGCGTGATTCTAACTGCCAACCTTTAGATCAGTGGACAAACACCAACTGAGCTAATGTCGCCCCATAGCTATGTAAGCAAGTTTCTCTGCAGCACAGTGTAGCTGTCAGTCACATCCTTAGTAACTACCCTGCTTTATGGTTATTAGTCTGGAGAAAACAAAGCTGAACACTGCTGAAGAGGTTCTTTGACCAAACGAATGCTAAAAACGCCAGTGGACAGGGTTAGCTCAGCTTGGGGGCACGCTCACTTGGCTCTAAAGAGGGGCCAAATGGCGGAGGACACAGGGAAAATCACCCGAACCGCTTTCAACCGATTTAACACGAGGACTTGAGGCCGTCTACTCAGGCTCGGCCCAGCTGGTCGTCTAATGGCCCCCTCCCTCCTGCCCACGCCAACGCAGCGATTACAGGCCATCAACTGTCCACTTCCTCCCTACGCCTCAAGGCCAGGGTCTGTTTGCTGCAAAACAGAGATCCAGAAAAAGCAGGATAAATGCGTTGAATAAGGATATTAACTTCGAACGAACAACACTTTTGAGAGTCGCAAAGTTTCAAATTCCCAAATTAACTTTCTTAGGTTTAATGAACTGTTAATTGGGGACTTTTTCAGCACTTGATTGCTTTCCCAATACAGTATTATCACTTATAAGCTGTGGCAAATGGTAAATTCAAACTTCTTTCTGTGAGGAATTTTCCTGTACTTACCAGAAATGTATGGTTAGATATAGAGCTATCACAGTTAAAGACTTTCTGTTGTGATAACTTTATGTCCCTCAGCACCGTGGTGTGTGGTGTTTGCTGTACAGCACAGAGGCCCATAATAATACATGTAAATTGGGTTTGTACTTGAAAAACAGCTATATAGAACAACAGCTTGCAGGAGTTACAGACACGCGTGTGCACACATCAGAAAAAGCCACTTCTGTTCACTAAATGCACTTTTAGAGATGAGCTGCGACAGTATATTATTCTGTTATGCTATAATGCTGTCCTGCCCAGCCTTTAGCTTTAGCACCAGCACGGCTTTTGTTAAAGTGGCGGAGGCTTTTCCCCTCTCATCACTATCCTCAGATACATATTCCCAGCATCTCCGCAGCTTAGAGTCGCATAAACATGAATTGGTTTATAGTTGAATAGTAAAATTACATGGGGCATGTGCATGGAGCCTCATTAAAGTGCAAAATGTGGTTACTGCATTCACTTGAGCCCTTGTGCTGTGTGATTGATCATACCGCGGTATTGCAATATTGCAGTTACCGCGGCAGCCCTAGTTATATGTAAGCCTACACAATGCTGCATAAAGGTACTTCTGCTCAAGGTCTGGAGAAAGAATTCTGGGCATTGCAATAAAAGTTCTTATAGTTGTCATTCTCTGCCAACATTGTCTCTGATTGGATAAAATTCTCTCTCCCTGGCAGTTGCCTCCTACTTATGGTTATAGAAAAATACATAAAAATCGATTTAAAACGTAACAGCGATATCAGTCTTTCTTCGTCACAATACAAAGTTTGGAGTAAAAGGCATTTTCTTGAACTAGAAGAAATAGAAACGTGGTACGAGTTCTTTAATGACAAATGTGACCAGTAAATTGAGCTTACTATAATGTATCAAATAAAACTCAAGAAAACACATTTTAATTGTCTGGAAATTAGAGGAAGACAAAAAAAAAAGCTATGATTATAGTTGCAAAATTCGTCGTTGCTTCAGTCATTCATGCTGTTGTCCATCGGAACTTGGAGAAGGAGATCTATTCAAGTTATAAACAGACATATTCATAAGGGCTTTTAAAAGTTTCCCAACCTCCTTTGACCTTCAGATATGCCATTGTTTGAATTCATAAAGTGTGCATTGGAGTTTCTCAAAGTAGCGCACTGTAGATGTCACACTGTCGCAAAGGGCTTACATCCTTAAGAAAAACTGAGACAAAAAAATCCCAGTACTGAATTTGACTTTGCTTTGTTCCTGAACATCACCTTATATTCCACAAAGCACTTTATGTATCTTGGCAACAATGGCCAAAATAATAATTCTCTAAAATGCATTAATTTAAGCAGTGAACCTGTCAAAAGTGTGTTGGTGCCAGTAGAGCGGATTAGGCAGGCTGCTTGGCTGGAGCCTAAGAGGATGTGGATATTTGGGACAGTTTGCCCAGGGACATATTTAAGCTTCTTCTAGCCTGCCTCAATTCTCACCCACCCAATATTCAAACTTAATAAGCACATTACCGAACACCTCCGTAGCAGTTACATCAATGCCAACTAGGTCACTGCTTTGACATATTGAGATCAAATAATAAAAAAGAGTAATTGTTGCTTTTAATGAATTTGGCATAATTTAAACCTGGGGATAAAATGTAAGCCTCGCTATAATAGGCTGTTGACTTTGACTGTTCTGACCCAAACTTGTGTTCAAAATCAGGCCCAATTAGTCAGGATGGAAGCTAATTGCCTGACCTTGTTTTAGTAGTTGCCCTATAGAGAGCCGGAATACATCTGTTTTTGCACCGCGGCCAATTATGAAGATTGATTTGTCAATTTGTAACGACTGAACCAAGCTCTTTCCGAAAATAATAGTTTGTAGTTAGAAATAGAAACTGCCTGAGAGAGACGAGTCTGTGTGGCCTCATATCCAGGTGTCTTTGTACCACAGTGTCGAGCATTTTGCAAGTGGCTGCTTTTCCCAGGGGTTTTTAACCATGTGCCTATAACGAATGAGCAAAGTTTATTTTCTACTGATCAGTTACTTTTTCTTGATTTTCAGATCTTTATATTTTTAGGGACTTCTTGTTTAACTTCACAAAACCCCTGGCATTCAAATCAAATTGTACCACATATACTTAAAGGTCTTATATTCTGCATAATTGATTCTTGTGAACTGTAACCCATTCTATAAGGTTGTTACTTGATCAAAAACATACCTCAAGTTGTGTTTTGTTTCATTCACACATGTTTGAGCAACCCTTTATTATTAATCTCTCTACATCTCCAAAGCTCAAAATGCTTTGTTCCACCTTGTGATGTCATGTAGTTGTAGTTTTCAAGTTAACAGCTACATTTTACCTTTAGTTAAGTGGAGATGAGCAATTCCAGGGCTGAAATGAACCAAATGATTCTAGTGAAGGTGCATGGAGTTTAAAAACACAGTGAAGCGCTTCCTGTATTACCGCATGACCTCACAAGGTAGAACAGAGTGTTTCCTGTTTCTCCAGGCATACTTTTGATGAGAAAACTTTATAACATAAGTAAAAATAGAGTAATATGGGCCCTTTAAACATCTGAAGTTAATCATATCTTGAGCCCAATTTAAAGATGCTGCAATAACTGACACGCATTTGGGTAATTTTCACATTTAAATGAGTGATGTGCTAACTTTTTTGAGTATTTAACCATGTTGCGATAAGTACAGACAGATCTCTGCCAAAGCTGTAGGAGGCAGGGAAAACACCGGCTCCTCTCCTGCTTCTCTCTGTGCAGGAAGCTCTCGCCTCTCACTAAACTCACTATGACCTTCTCAAACCACCGCCTTTCCTCTCCTCTCACTGCCTCACCCTAAGTCTCTCATTTTATCAGTACAAACACCCCCAAGAGTTGTTTAAAAGCCTATTTAAAGCAGACCTATTATGCTAAATGGACTTTTCAGAGCTTTTACCCTTGTTATAATTGTTTCCTCTTTTCTCATTTACGCTCTCAGAGTTGTTTTTGGAGTGATTCCTGCATGTTTGAGCAATCTTTAATCGCTTATTTTTAAGACACTATATTGCTGCTCAGTCCCCGTATTCACCACCACAGCATACGTCCATTGCTGTCTGCTTACTTCGTTTTCCAATTATATTCTCTTAATCGGTGATACGCATAGGTTTCGGCAGCATTGCGTCGTCATTTAGGTACAAATGAAAAAAAAGTCACTCGCTAGTGTGACGTGCAGCTAACCATAGGAGGGGTCGACGGCTACACGGCTCTTTACTGTGCTGATGTTTACAGCGACGTCAGCTCCGACTGGGCACCGCAGTTTTCTAACGCAGAAGTCAGCGGACTTGTTTCTTTTATTAAGTCGTTTTAGATGAATTTTGCGATTTAAAATGTGCAAATTATCACATAATGATCCACGGGTGTCATAGATTATAACTATAGAGCAGGTTCAAGAGGTGTGACGTAGCGTTCAGTGTTGACACGTGACTTGATGCAAGTCGAATGATGCTCACGCTCAGGTGTACATCAGCCTGCACTGCAACCTTTTCAGACACAGCCGATTGGACACTGAAGTATTGTATCCTCATTCTGTCAATCAGCTTTAGCCTGAATCTTGTAGCTCCGCCCTCATGTCCACCCATGGCTTATCACACCTGTCCACCATCTTCTGCATCAAATCTCAAACATTTGTAAAACATTGAGACTGACAGTAAGAGACAAATCACCAGGCCTCAAGCTTTCCCACATCCTTCTTTACAAACTTTCAAAAACATGCTGCATTACTCAAAGTCCTGCTGCTTCAAATCACCATTTCTGCTCATTCCCGTTGGCCCTACGGAGAGAGGATGTGGGTAAGCCACTGGATAGCACAGGACTGGTTTTGTTGGCTGCGTTTTTAAGGGTACAATTGTAAATTCGTGCTTGGGGGAAACTGTCTCTTGCAGATGGTGCCCATGTTTCCTGGCGAGCGCTGTCTGCCACCTCCGTTTGAGTTCGTTTGCGTGTTTGTGTGGTCCTCCCAGTGTGCGTTCCTGTCTCCTCTCCTGCCTGTGTAAGCGTATGTGACATGCTGAATCCTCTGTGAAGCTAAGTCTCTATGAAGTGCTCCTCAAAAACTTGTTTACCTGCTAGCATGCTCCGAATATTTACATCCAAACTTTTGCAAAATCAGCTTTTACGCTCAGCTACTTCAAGACGATTGGGTTGGCAGCGGTTGAAATCGTGAGTTACATTTCATTACATTCATGGGTAAAAAAATAAATAAATAAAAAATATAGAAGGTCAGGTAAGTTAATTTATTTGAATAGATTCTTTTTTCAGACCAAGGTTTAGTTTGTTTCATACCTGACAGCTTCGACTGCTCTTGGAGTCTTCCTCAGAATGGTCACGCGATGTTCCTGTGATGTGTCCGGAGCTGATTAAAACAGGGTTTGGTCTTCCTACGGTGGAGGCAGGACAACAGCGCCATCTGCAGTCTGACTTGTTCAGAACAGTATCCCATGTGTCCACGGGACTTTAAACCGGGATGAGGAGGCTTTTTTGCTTTCACATACCTGGGATACGTGACCACTCTGAGGACGACTGCTAGTGAGCAGTCGAAACTGTCTGGTGTGAAAACAAACTAAATCTTGCCTTGAAAACAGAACCTATTAAAATACATTGATTAGTGAAGAGAAATGTGTATTGTCAACCTTCATTTAAATCCGTAGAATTTCAGCCCCCAACTGGGACCCTTTTGCTGTGCCAGCCACTCACTGTACTGACAAAAAACATTATTTTTTAGGACTATTATCAGCCTGTCTCATGGTTTAACTTCATGGAATGGTATTGCTTTTGCCGTTCACACCACTTTTCTCAACAATTTGCATCAAAGAACGAAGTGATGACAGTTGTTCTCACACTGATCTTTCATACTTAAGTCCTTGGCGACTCCATAGTATTTTTTTTGTTTAAAGAACAAGGTATTCTATGTAACATGGAAAGAGGAACGATAGATTTAGTTGAAATACATTTGTCGGTATATTTAAAGGGGGCTTAAAGGTCTTTGACAATAACAGATTTTGAAGTGCGATATATCGCTGAAGTCACTATAGATGATAAATGATAATATTGAAACCAAACCATAAAGTAGAATTATTCATAAAGAAGTATTCTAATTGTACAATATTATTAAATATTGTTGAGCTGTATAAATAGCAGAATGCAACACTTAAGTAATTAGTTTGTGTAATTTTAGTTCACAATTCAACCTTCTACACCTCAAATCTTATCATATTGCAAAAAAATAACCAAGCATTTCCCACTACTACAAAGAAAAAGTATCCACAACAAATACTGCCCCCAAAAAATTATTGTTCCATTTATAATATATTGAACGATAAGTTGATATAGTAATTACTGTGACAGACCTTGTGTTTTAACATATTCCTCATAATTGCAAAGATGTAATCTGACTGGTGATAGTTATACCAGATTCTCTTGGTATACAAGTTTTCATCCACACCTAATCCTGAGCAATATAGTCACAGAAGAGTGTGTCCCTTGACTGTCACAGATAAGCCTCTTAAAGCCAGGAGTGGACTTTGGCACGGTCTCCAAAATGAACTTAAATGACCAGAGACTTCTCAGTGAATACATGCACATATTAAAACACAGGCTACATTTGGATGGACCTCCATAGAACTACTTACCCAGAACGAAATTTCAGCCAAACACTTTCCAACAGTAAGTGATATGTGTCGGACAAGGTGAGGGTTGGACCTTGGTGTTTTATGACTGATAAAGACTTTCTGTTTATGAACTTCAGCTCAGAGTTAATGAAGTATTTTATATACTGCGTTTACAAGTGAAAACGGTGTATTTTGGGAGAAAAATGATAATGTGGTTTATACATATTTTGACACTGCAAAATGCTGCTAAAATATTATGAACACACAATAAGAATGTACTTTGTTTTTAGAAAGACAAAATTCTAAATGATTATTTTGGGGTATTTTTCCAAACTAAGCTACATAAATGTCACATTCAGGAAGCCAGTATCCATATATGGAGGTATCAGCACAATTTTGTATATGTCCAAAGGTTACCCTGGGCCAATGCCTGTATGAGTAACCACCTATTTGATCACATAAGATAAACTTTATTGGTTCCACAATAGGGAAATTTTTAGTGTTGCATCTCAAGGTACAAAAACATGAATAAAAATAGCAATCACAAATCAAGATAAATTATTTGTCATATTTCAGAAACATTTGCCATTTCTGCCTCAAGTTATAGGCGGGAGATACATTTTTTAAAAATGGAAAATATCACAGTGGTTGTTTAGGAGGTGTGCAAAATTATAATATCAACTGTATTATCTATGCAAAATCAATTAAATAAAAACATGGTGTAATCTTTCAAAAAAATGTATATGTGATATTTTTGCACTATTGTGGTTAATTTATATTTACTTTTTGTGCCATTATTGAACCTTAAAGCATTTTCAGCAAAATCGACTTTTCAGAGCTTTTAACCATGCTACAGTTGTTTCCCCTTCTCATTTACCTCCTCGGAAGTTGTTTTTGGAGTGATTTGTGCATGTTTGTGGAAACTTCAATCATGTATTTTCAAGAAGCCGTATTACAGATCAACCCGTGTTTTTCACCGCCACTGGCATACGCCCACTGCTCTGTACTTACTTTGACTACATTATGCTGCCGAATCCTACATGTATCATCGACTACGAAAATAAAATTGGAGAACATTTTGGCACAAATGAAAAAAAACCCATCTGCTTCTCATTTGTGTGATCTGCATCTATCCATAGGAGGGGCCGACAGCTACCGCTTTGTTGTGATGACGTTTACGGTGACGTCAGCTCCCACTGGGTAGTGCATGGAAGTCAACGGACATGTTTCTTTCATTAAGTCATTTTAGATGAGTATTGCGATTTAAAATGTGAAAATTATACCCTAATGATCCACAGGTGTCATAGATTATAACTATATAGCAAACACAGGCACAATGTGTGTGTGTTGTTTATCTATGACATTTTCAGACATGCATTAGCACTTCCATGGATTATCATAAAACTGGCTCCATTATTGGGATAAATATTGTAATATTCATTTGTCAATACCACCAACCGCCTCACGTTACCTCAATTCACCTTCAAATTGCAGACTATGTTTAGGCATAGACCATAAGACCCATGTGGAAAAGCATGTCTGATTACTCATTCATAAGTTAGATTCTCCTCCATTCATATCTATGCGAAACCTTGCTCTCCTAAACCCTCGGAGATGCATACAAACTACATAATATAGTAGAGATGTTCTTATTATTAGACTCTGGCTATGGAAAAGACACATAACTGACCACAAGTGGGCTTTCCCTGCACATATATGATGGATTGTCTAGCATTATCCTCTGGTGGTTTTGAACCTGTATTTTTGGGTCTGTGCACAAAAGGGGGACCAGTCACCAGGGACAACGCTGCCTGGTCTAATCCTCCAAGTCCTAAATCTCTGGTCTGAATCCAGTTTCTGAGAACAATGCACCTCCTGAGCTTTAGGGAGAAGCAGAGCCGATTCTAAACCACGAGGGACGGCTGAAACGAGAATTCTCCGCTGCTAAAGGAGCTGTAATGTAATCCGGTGTGAAAACTATACACTGTTCTGAGAAAAAGCAATATTAAAGTGAGATTTTTTTTGGCCCAAACCACTGTGATGTTTATTTTGGGATCTTGCACAAATTCACCAAAACATTTTCAAGGCTGTAGCTGAGGAGGTGTGAAAAGCAGCAAATGTAATAATGTTTATTTATGGAGTGTTATCTGCACATAGTTCCAAAGTGCATTTCAGTTCAGAACAACAACAATGATAATAATTAATAAAACTTACAAGTGCTTTTTAAATGTTTCTTAAATTAAAGTACCTTAAAGTAGTGGGCAGGGCTCAGAATATGTTGTGTAAATATGAAATAAATAGAAGTACACTGTAAAGCGGCATGGAGTTCATGGAGTTTTGAGGAGCTAGACTGTGTTGAAGCCACTATAACATAAGACATGCAATATAAATATGATACGGTCAGCAAAGGTAAAAGTAAAATTTGACAAAGTAGCTATTTGAACTATACTGCGATAAACGATAATACTGAAACTACTTCATGCCACTGACAAAATAACATTAATGCAAGATAATACCATTTTTTTTAAATAGAGAGTATCATTAAGAGGCCTGAGCTGCAACAGTCGATGAGGTATTTATCGTGACAGACCTAATTAGAGAAGATTTTAAACGTCGATTATGCTTTTGTTCGTCTTCCACCCAAATCAGTTAAAAGATTCGGGTACAGACAGTAAGAAGTTTTGACTCTTGGATGGGGTGGAGCCTCTCAGTGTGGACTTTGCATGTTCTGTGTCTGCAAAGATTTCCTCAGTTGGTCCACAGAACAGGATTAAACTTGAACTTGTCCATCCTGCAATTATTCAATTACAGGTGTTTTTGTTGCTAAAGAACATTTTGAAAAACAAGCTTTCTTACTGTGAGCAAACTCGTTACTTGGCCTGGTTTTCTCACCTTCTTGTCTTTGGTTTAATTCAGTTCTGTGCAACAGTCCAGGCAAAGCAATAGTTTAGTTTAGTTTTTTCTTTATTTGTGAAGGGCCATGTACCAATACACAGTGGTGGATTAAGTACTCAGTTTTGTTACTTAAGTAAAGGTACAGATACAGAGGTAAAAAGTTACTCAAGTAAAAATAAAAATCAAAAAATCTACTTAAGTAAAAGATATTAAAGCGCCTGTTTAGAAATGTACTTTAAGAGTAAAAAGTAGAAGTATTTCACAGAAGTGTTGTTAATTTGTTAAAGTGTTAAACGTAGTGATATTGATGGTAAAAATAAACCCTCAAATCACATGGAAAATACTTTTTACTTTTAAGCCCAGTTAAAAAATGGAGAGAAGTAGAAAGTAAAAAGTATTCGCTGTAAAATGTACTTAAAGTAAAGTACAGATACCTAAAAATTCAACTTAAGTACAACACTGTACTACTTGTACTTCGTTCCCTTCCACCGCTGCCAATAACATATCCGTGGAGACTAACAGATGGCGCCAGAAAAGTTACATAGTGCACCTTTAATTTGTATTTAATGGCGAGAGGAACTTGGACCAAAGTGGCAACTCTTTAGAGGACATGCAGTCAAATGTCATCATGACGATCCAAACAGACAAGGACTCCTCCCAAACCCACTGTGTGACAAGAAAGAGGGAATAGATTAAATATAAATGACCACTTTGAACATAAAGCAAATCTCCTCTTTGTTCTGACAATAAAGTGACCCATCTCAGCTGAAATGTTCCTCGTCCCCACTCTTTTGCTCGGTTTAAACCCATGTCCTTGAGTTTTCATATCTCCTCCTCCTCCTTCTCTTCTGCCTCTCAACCAAAACACACAGTTATCTTTTATTCATGCAAAATGAAATACAGCCATCCCAACCCAAATAATTACACAGTGAGTATACAGCCACAGTCTCCTTGATGTCCATGCGTCCTCAGAGTTACAGACAGGCCAACCCACTTTCAAGACATTAGACTGCTGTCCCCATAAAGCCAAGTATTCAGATAATGGGGCGCTCTCAAATCAAGCCCCAGTTTTGGAAATACTGAAGCGAACTCTGAGGTAAATATTGAACCGAAAATGACTCAGATGGTAGGAGTGGATGATTCACCCAAGAGTAATTGCAGCATTGTGTAACAAAATATTTGCCTTTGTGAAGAAGAGAAATGTCTAGCTGGCTCACAGGGCTACTTCTTTTGTACGTAACAAACACAACGCTTTTGTACGATTCAGCCGTAGCATGGTCTGTAATCCAAATTTGCATAGCTTGTGAAGAAAAATGCTGTGTATTTGTTAGCGGATTTAAGGTAAAATTGGCGCTAAACATTATAAATATTATAAAAATGTTATCCTAATATATATATTTAGTTGATTATGTAGAAAACATGAATCAGTCAATCTTTACAGTCCATCAAATGTGCGTCTTAGAATGTGCCTGCAAAGCTTCTACATTACGCAAAACTGACTCTTGTGAGCTTTAAGCCATGTTATAATGTTACCTCCTCAAAAACATACCTGGTTGTGTTTTGTTTAGTCTGTCTACATCTCCAAAGTTCAAAATGCTCCGTTCTACCTTGTGACGTCATGAAGCTGTAGTTTTCAAGTTAACAGCTCCTTTTACCTTCAGTTCAGTAGAGATTGGAAATTCTGGAATTATCCAAATGATTCTAGTGAAGGTGCATGGAGTTTAAAAACACAGTGGAGCACTTTCCAAATGATTCAAGTGAAAGGTGATGGAGTTTAAAAACACAGTGGAGCACTTCCTGTATTACCACATGACATCACAAGGTGGAACAGAGTGTTTTCTGTTTGAGAGAAGAACTGTCTGTGGGGTCTGTGTGTTAAACATGTATGGATGAAACAAAACACTACTCCAGGTATGTTTTTGATGAAGAACCAGCATTATAACATAGATCAGAAAATAGTTTAATATGGGCCCTTTAAATGAACTAATTGTGCTGCTTTTTCAATTGTTTTTATAAAATTTGAATATTGAGATCATTTTTTTAGACAAAGATCTCAATATTCAAATTTTGTATATATTCAAATTTCAAACCAACAATTTTAATATGTGATAGACTATACCCAGTGTAACAATTGTTGGTGTTTTCAGTTTGCTTGGTGACGTCATCTGCTGTTTGTCTCTATGAACATAAGTTTAATACTATACTGTCGACCATTCCAGGCAGAGCAATGGTATCTCCATGGAGACGAGCTAGTTGCAGTGGACACTTGAGCAGAAATGCTGCATACTGCACCTTTATGTGAGACAATATTGAATTAATTTCTATAGTGCGTTACCTTCACTGTAGGTTTTGTAGCTGACCTTGTTTCGGTGTTTACTGGAACATTTCAAGGTTTACATAGTCGAGATAATATGTTATTTATTATAGAATGCCTTGTGTCCTTGTGGTTTGAACATATGAGCTGTATGCACTCAGTTTCACAACATGTGGTGTGTTTCCTGGAACACATTGCATATGATAAGGTTATTTAGAAATGAACTCTGTGAACTGTGGTTTCCCTCTAAGCCTCATTACTTCCAAAAGATCAAGGCGTTATTACAGCTCATCATGTCAGCATAAATGCATGTTATATATGAGTTCCTGGTATAACACTGAGCTGTGAATATA
Source organism: Periophthalmodon schlosseri (assembly GCA_000787095.1). NCBI lineage: Eukaryota > Metazoa > Chordata > Actinopteri > Gobiiformes > Gobiidae > Periophthalmodon > Periophthalmodon schlosseri. The sequence goes on from KN483947.1 coordinate 42,287, forward strand.
GCGGTAATTTGGCTCATTTCGTGGCCAGAGACTGTAGAGAATATATAGAGAGTAGAAACACCCTCAGTGGTGCAAGGTAACAAAGTAAAAGGAGTTAAGTACTGTGCTGAAGAAAACATTTTAGGTATCTGTACTTTACTTAAGTAGAGGCTTAAGTTAAAGTGGATACTTTTTACTTCATTGCATTTGAGAGAATGTATCTGTACTTTCTGCTCCACTACATGTTTGAACTGGACTGAAAAGTAAAAGTATTTTTATTATTGTGTGAGACCTGCTGGAAAGGCTGAAAAGGGCTTTATTTTTAATACAGTCACAGTTGGAGCGAACAAAACTATACAGAGAAAAACAGCTAGGTAAAAACGATCGATGTAATTGTTTCTACTGAACAAAATTCAGTACAAATCTTTATCAAAATCACTACATTTGAAGCTTTATAAGACCTCAAAATTTGCACGAAATGCTTTTTACTCTTGAAGTACATTTTCAATACCTTTACTTAAGTAGATTTTTTCATGTGATACTTTTACTTTCACTTGAGTATTTGTTTGCTCCGGTAACTGTACTTTTACTTAAGTAACACAATTGAGTACCAAGGCTGAATACCATGAAGAGGATGACTTCTCAGGCTCATGTAATATTAAAACATTCAACTGCCTGTCCCTGATTCATCCAGGGTTCGCAATTATAAAACTTCACATGGAATTCTTAAGAAACATGTACATATAGATAAAACGCAAATTTCTTTCAACCTGTTATCTCTCACCTCACACAGATCGCCTTATGTCTGGTATGTGAAAGCTTCAATGCTCAAAGTTCTGGCTTTTGGACCGGACAGCTCATTTCCTCATCAAGTTGTCTTTTTATAGATCACAAACTGGCACGTTTCATAAATAAGACTCCAGGCGTGTTAGAAACTGTCTATAGTTTAAAACTGAGGAGGTGGTGAGCATGTTGAAGCCTGAAATTCAATGTCGTCTTTGTCAGCACAAATGAACTAAGGTGAAAACTATATGTAGGTTTTTTCACAATATTATTACTAAGTGGCAGTATTTCAACTCTTAAATGTGCAAGATTATTATGGGAAGTCTGTGGATCAAATCCCTAAAAATGAACATTTCAATGTATAGGGATTTTTTGTTTATTTAGTTGAGGTTGTTCTAGGTCACTTTCCTCCATCTGAAATCATGGCATCAAAATAATTTTATTTTTTGGCAATAACCTTGAAGGAGCATCACAACCAATGGACTTCCTCCATTAAAGAAGACCTATTGTGCTTGTGTCTGCTATATAGTCATAATCTATCATTATGGTATAATTTGCACATTTTAATCACAATATTGATCTAAAACCACTTAATAAAAGTAACAAGTCTGCTGTCTTCTGCATTAGAAAACTGCGGTGCCCAATGGGAGCTGACGTCACTGTAAACGTCATCACGACAAAGAGCCTTGTAGCCATCGGCCCCTCCTATGGATAGCTGCTCATCACGCTAGCGAGCTGCAGCTTCGGTTGTACCAAAATGACTACGCAACGCTGCAGAATCCTGCGCGTATCATTGATTAAGAAAATAAAATTGAAGAATGAAGTAAGTACAGAGCAGTGGGCGTATGCCGGTGGTGGTGAAAAAGATGGTTGACGGCCATTATGGCATCTTGAAAATAAGTGATTAAAGATTGCTCAAATATGCCCGAATCACTCCAAAAACAACTTTGAGAGAGTAAATGAGTAGGGGAAACAACTATAACATGGTTAAAAGTTCTGAAAAGTCAATTTTGCAGAATAGGTCTGCTTTAAAACCTCTTCAACTAACTTACTGTCCTCTTTCCCAACATCCTCATTCTTTGAGTTTGTTCTGATACTGCAGCAATTTGCTTCAAGTTTTGATTACTGGGACATCATACCCCAGGAGATCGAGCCAGAATTATAATATTTGCCTTTTTGCAGGTTTTAAAATACACATTTATGAGATGCTAATGTTCCTCTTGTCTTATACAGCCTTTAACACTGTAGCTCGTCCGTCTGCCACGTCAACCTTTCATTCCTTCATTCTTCTGTCCATGTTAAGCGTCGTTAATGCATTTGTATAAATTATTCAGCCTTGTAATCCACATTTTAAAATACAACACATCGCCCGTGCTGGAGCAGGGCAGGCGCTGATGCAATCTGAGAACCATAACTGCCCTGTGATGTCATTATAATCTCACAGGGGCATTTTGTGAACGTACAAAAAGCGCTGAATAATGAAAACGTCTTTATCCAGTCGATCCATTCAGGCCTTTAACTGCACAGAAAGGTGTGAAGACCTCATTTGAATAAATATAGCTGCCGGTCGTAAAGCACCCCAGGTTTACCATGTTGTATTCTGTGCCCTTTGAAAATGCCTGCATCCCAATGAGCCAATAATGCTAAATAAATGTCTTTGCCTGTTTATATGCATAAGCCCGCGTTCAACGGTCGGTCGTCGGTGGCATCTCTATGAATTGAGTAGGTATCCTTTACTTAACCATGTCCCCCTTTGGCCCTGCGAATGTGCTAGCCTATTTCGGTATAATGGCTCCACCGTGTAGTAGCCTCCCAGGAGTCTTGTATGTTGCTGGTTCACAGTGCAGGAGGAGAGATAGGGCAGTAGTGTGATGTGTTAACACTGATGAAAGAAGGACGGTCATTAGACTGGCCTTATTATTCTATTCTGCACTGAGGGGATTGTCGGCAGCGGACGCACTTATTCATTAAACACAAGAAAAATGACCCAAGCCGCCGCGTGTGGCTGTGTGCATGCATGATGTGTTTTGCCTAAGGGTCGAGCCAGCCCGTCTTTTGTACTCCTCTTATTGTTTCTTAAAGACTTAATGGACACGTTCACTTCAGCTTCACAGTATTTCTTGCAGCGTTAAAATTCTATTGACCTCATTCTGCAGCGCATATGAAACCCATTCATTTCAATGGCAAATTTGAGAAAGCGTTTGCTGCTAAAATATGATATCAAGTATGTTGATTTGTTTAAAATGTTCAGCGTTCATGTGCACTACCAAGTCAACAATGCTCCGATTCTCTGGGAGGCTTTAAAATGGCTTTGTAGTCCCTGTAGAACTTATAGCAGCCCCATGCAAAATAATACAAGGGCGACTGTGATGACACATAACACTGACTCACCTTTTGGATATTCACAAATTCACATATACATGGACTGAAATGTTTAAAGAGGTGGTATTTTACTTCTATGGAGTATTAACTGCTGACACATAACATATTTAGATCACCATGTTGCCTTTTGAAAATGATATATTTGCAGAAAACAATGTACTAACATGTTTTATAAGTTTCATTTTTATTTTTGACGCTCTGAGTCACCCTTCAGAGCGCTATCACAATACAATAAGCGTGCATCCCGCTAATTAAACTACTGCACATTGCATCAGGTTTGTGAAGTTGTTGTCAAATCAAATCTTTACTTTATCCCCAATGGGAAATTCAGACGTTAGGTCTCTTCAAATCTTCATCTGCCATAAACCTCCTTATGGCAGTCGGGGAGAAGGAGTTTTTGTGGCGTCCTGTCCTGCAGCTCACTGATCTCAGACGTCCACTGTCTGCTCTCTGTTCAAAATCTGAATTCAGGGGATGGTCCATGTTGTTCAGTATAGCATCCATCCTGTTGAGTGAGTGAGTGCTCCACTACCTCAACCAGAGTCTCTAAACTACTTCCTATAGATGAACCAGCCCTTTCTATTAGTTTTTCTTCTAAGATCTCTTTTTCTGAGATTACCCCCCCCCTCCCCACACACACACACACACACACACACGATTCCCCCCCCCCCCCCACACACACACACACACACACACACACACACACACCCCAGAGACAGGCATTACCGCCTATGTACATTTATATTTTTGTATATTTATGGAGAATTGTCATGCGGGCACATGAATGATGTAGGCTTGTGGGCTGAGCATTGCACAGAATCTTACAGCTAACCATAAGGAGGATTAGAGCCTGGAAGAGATCACTAATATACTGAAATAGGCATGGTTGACATCTAAAACCTCTTCAGTCATGTTTTTGATGAAGGCAAAACATTACAACATGGTGAAAAGCAAAAAAAAAACCCCAAAAAACAGGTAACATTTTAGTTTTTTGAGAGTGATTCAGGCTTAGTAACAACCCAATTAATACCCGGTCTCGTAACTAAGTAGTTAAGTAGTTTCTAAGCCTGGATCATTCTCTAAAATAAAAAAAATCTCATCCTCACCCTCCGTGGGTGGTCTCAACTCAGTGGCATAAAGTAGTTTCAGTATTATCATTTATCGCAATATTTCTCTGTAGCAATATATCGTGCTTCAAAAATGTGTTATCGTGACAGGCCTACAAATAAATCAAAACATAATCATCATAAAATTAACATTAAAAGAGAAGAGTGCAGAATAAAAACCTTTCAGTCATATGCACAGCTAAACAACCATTTTGAGCCTGGATTTAAACATTGTCAAATTAGAGGCCTGTCTCACATCTTCAGGAAGACTGTTCCAGGTTTTAGCTGCAAAAAACTGAAACAGTTGTACACACACACTACATCAAACTGGGATGAAACCAATTAAACATGGAAGCAAGCCTGGACTGCATACCAGGACCAAACAAAGACTACTTCAGGACTAGACCAGGACCAAACCAGGTATACATCAGGACTAAACCAGAACTGAACCAGGACCAAAACTGAACGAATGGGAACGCAGCCTAAGATGGCTTATGTATCCACAAGAACTTAAAACCATTACTTTTAACATTTCATCTTGTCATATTACTTCTCTTTATTCTAAAAATAATCACTCTTGCAGTCTTACAATTCATTTTTAACACTCTGGTCAGATTCTATGCTTCATCCCTGTCACAAGCCCTGATCTGCTCCCACCTCTGATTAAAAATGAATCACTCTCTATAAGCCATGTTCTTATACCTGATATCTCCAGTGGACTATATATTTCCGCCTGCACAGCTCCATCCCCACTGTCTTCGTGTTGGCCCTTTTAGCTTACCTTCACCCCCATTCCCCAGCCTTGACCCCAAATCTCTGCTTTAAGAAAATTTGAGCAGTGATTAATGCTGGAGGGAGGTGGAGACCCTGAGCCGGGAGATCTCTGGGGCCCCTCTCTCCTCTCAGGTCTGTGGAGGCTTGGGCTGACTGCAGCATCCAAACCCTATTTTAGTCTTCGTCGCATGTCCATTTTTCACTTTGATGCAGTGCAGGTATATCATCGTAAGAAGGCAGGATACTATACAACATGGCATAAAGATAACCTAGTTGTATCTCAGGTGAAAAGCATGAAAAGATTTTTTTTATTTATTTTTTTATTTTATTATTTTGCAAGTTGGGTCCAACACTACTCCAGCAAATTCAGTTTTTTTGAGCTTTTCTCCATGTTATAGTGTGACTTAATCTAAAACGTGTCTCAGACAGGTAAACTCAAGTCTCCATGTTTTTAGTTCAAAAACCACTGGACTCTCTTATTAGCATGACGCTACTGCTAAATGGCTGCTAATTTCTTTCTTTTTTTTATGGTTCATGTTTTTTTTTTATTTCAGCAGGGGGAGCTCTACTGTAAAATCGCTGGAAATGGGGATCTTGGTGGTAAAGCTTTTTTAAACAAGCTCTAAAACATAAAGGCCAATGCATATGTCCACTCAAATGTATTTGTATTTTATTTATTTAACCTTTATTTAACCAGGTAAAATATTTGATAACTAATTCTCATTTACAAACATGACCTTGCCAATCTGTCCAGAAAACATAGAATTTCTAGGCGCAGTCAGGGGGTTTGGGGACCACAGGATCGCATCTCTGCTGTTTGCAGATGATGTTGTCCTGATGGCTTCATCGAACCTGGACCTGCAATGTGCACTGGGGCGGTTTGTAGCCGAGTGTGAAGCAGCTGGGATGAAAATCAGCTCCTCCAAATCCGAGGCCATGGTTCTCGACCGGAAAAAGGTGGCTTGCCCTCTCCGGGTGGGTGGAGAGTCCCCGCCTCAAGCGGAGGAGTTCAAATATCTCGGGGTCTTGTTCATGAGTGAGGAAAGGATGGAGCGTGAGATTGACAGGCGGAGCGGTGCAGCGTCTGCAGTGATGCGGTCACTGTATTGGACTGTCATGGTGGAAAAGGAGCTGAATCGAAAGGCAAAGCTCTCGATTTACCGGTCAATCACTGTTCCTACCCTCACCTATGGTCATGAGCTTTGGGTAATGACCAAAAGCACAAGATCGTGGATACAAGTGGTCGAAATGAGTTTTCTCTGCACGGTGGCTGGGCACTCCCTTAGAGATAGGGTGAGGAGTTCAGTCACATGGGAGGAGCTCGGAGCAGAGCGTCGAGAGGAGCCAGCTGAGGTGGCTCGGGCATCTATTCCAGATGCCTCCTGGACGCCTCCCTGTAGAGGTGTTTCGGGCACGTCCCACCGGGAGGAGACTCCGGGAAAGACCCAGGACACAAGTTTCTCGGCTGGCCTGGGACCCGGCCCTGAATAAAGCGGAAGAAAATGGATGGACCTTGCCAGTCTACAAGAGTGTAGCATTTGTGCCTCCTGGCGCCTCCCTGTAGAGGTGTTTCGGGCACGTCCCACCGGGAGGAGACTCCGGGAAAGACCCAGGACACAAGTTTCTCGGCTGGCCTGGGACCCGGCCCTGAATAAAGCGGAAGAAAATGGATGGACCTTGCCAGTCTACAAGAGTGTAGCATTTGCACTTAT
>KN483948.1:0-32924 GCA_000787095.1 Periophthalmodon schlosseri
CACGTGGGTCGAAAACCCACTCCTAGTAATGTTTAACTTATACTATTGGTAGAAATACTTTATGTGATGATTTCTGAAAAAAAGTAGCACCTAAGATAAGCTGTATTTTATCAGGTTTTAATTAGGACTAAACCTGGTCTAAAATGAGACTAAACCATGGATGAGGTGGTTCTAAATAATGATTAACCTAAAGGAGGACAAAATGTTTCTTCTCACAATAATTTGTTGCACTAAAATATGATCATGTGACTAATACCTAATCCCTCCTTACTGGGCTACTTCTTCAGCTGTCATGATTCAAAGAATACTGGACCTAACTAACATCAAAAGTAAAAAGTCCATGTTACCTGACAATGTTTAGGACCTTCTTTAAGACTGAAGCCAGTTTTGAAGCCTGTCGGACAAGACGTTACAGCTGTTATTTTGTGTGGACATATTTATAGTGTGTCAAATCAAGTGTGTGAGTGACTTACATTGTCTTCAACCCCACTGTAGTCCATCGGAGGATAGAGACAGAGAGCCAAGTCATCAACTCTGTATGGAAAACAGACAGATACATGCTTCCATTAAGACCAGCAGAGGGCAGCAGAGTACAAATCTGCAGTATTTGGTCATACTACAAAAAAGGCTCTTTTCATTTGAATTCCAGTGGATGGAGAGAAGAACACAGATGTCATATTTTAGTGTTATAAAAGAAACATCAAATTTGACAATTATTCACAATTATTGGGACCATGACTAAAACAACAGCAAATCCTTCATTTTCTTTCATGCTACAGTAAAGTCAATGACACCTAAACAGACAGAAAGAACGTATAAAAACGTTCTTATGATTATATTGTGGACCTGAATAATCAGGATTAGTATGGACAACAGACAGGTACATTTAATACTGAAGCATACACATGAGAAAGACTTCCATTCATTACTTGTACTTAAATATTGTCCACAATATAAATATTACCAAAAGTAAAAACAAAAATGCATAGACAAAATGTTTGAAGATACACTGTGAAAAAAATGTAAAAAATTTATGGTGAAATCTGAAATAGGCTCTGGATTTTTTTTTTTTACTGACGACAAAAGATGGGTATCCAAACAATTGTAATTTAGCTTGCACTCACATTTTGTTACGAGATTATGACATTTCTTACAAATAATAATGACACAATAAAACATTTAAATTAATATACATTGTTGTGAAATCTAAAGTGTCTTGCTTTGTAAAATATGTGATGTTGTTTATGGTCATTCACATTACTCTGGCAAAAGCACTTGATTTTCAAATGCAGTTCTACTTGTTGGGGTATTGTTGATGTTTTAATCCACACACATTGTCTAAATGGGGATATCTGTTCAACCAGCAGCTTCAGAGAGGTATTTGTATTGCTCTAACCTGACCGTTGACTTGTAAATCCACCCCTTTTGTCTAGTCTGTATTACTATTATAATGAAAAAAAAAGACATGAATAGAACAAAATTCGACCTTTCCTAAACAATTGAAGAGTTTATTTGTAAAAACAGATAAGTGCCATTTGAAAAAGTCATCGGAGGCTTGCAGTTTACTCTTTGTGTAGTAATATTTTCCAAATCCAAATGTATTTGACTGCTGTCAAAATATTATTCCATCTCTTCTTGATAAACCCTAGTATACATTATTGTCATTGCTGATATAGCTAGAAGACGGTAACAAAAAGAAAAATACTTTATGGCATTTTTTTCAAAATGGAGAAATATGTTTTTGCTATAGAACGCTTCAATTGAATATGGTATTGATCTATTGCAATCTTAATGAAACTACTAATATCAGTATTGTGTATCAGTATCCAACCTTTCTCTTAGTATGAAGTTAAGTTTGACATTGTGCCAATACTATAGTACACTCAGTAAACCCCATGTTTATTTACCCAGGACTGATGTCTTTGGAGATGTCCGCGAGGTCGTCCAGCTGGGCCAGGCTCTGAGCAGAGGTGACGTCTGCGTTTGACCTCACGGCTGACGTCAGCTTTCTTAGACACGCTGCCGCCGCCTTCATCAGACCCTGGCACGGACCAATCACGCGCCTGTCCTGCTCCGACCAATACGTATCCTGGTTTCCCCTAGGCCCTGCCCCCTCGATCACATCATCCAGGACGTCGCCAAAGGGGTCCTGGGCTTCAGACAGAGCCTGAGAAAGCAGCAATTGTTTCTATGGATCTGTATTTATGGCTGTTTTTTATAGCTGTTAAAAGGGCTACACCAATTCTTTTCATGTAATAAAGTAAAATTTGTCTTGTCCCAGTACAGTCCCAGTCGAAATGAGACTGCTGTGTGCTGTGTGCATTGAAGTATAAAACGGTTTTATTCTCGGTGAACGAGGAAGTAAGGCTTGCAAGGTTAGCATTGTAGTTGTTTGAAGTCAGGTAAAAATGACTTCTGAAAGTTGTGAAAAGTGCTTATAAACTCATTGTGGTGAAAAATGAAGATGCTTGGAATGCGTTAGGAAAGTGAGGAATAACTTTGGCCCACTGTTAATAGCCTAAAATGAACTTTAGGTTTATCAAGTTTTTAAGACAGTAATAATATACAAAGAACCAACACTTCAAGACACAGTTTGGTGTAAAAAGTTAAAAGAAGGGAATCTACCTCTTCGATTTCTTCAATAGCATCTTTGATGACTCCCACCTCTCCAGAGATGACCGCCAACAGGGCTGCTTTGTTATCTGTGGACAGATGCAATAGAAATACAGTCTAATAATGTAAAGCATACTTAAATACTTCATACTTAAATCTAAAAAAAAGTACAAACCTTTAGGCAGGGACTCGAAGCGATCGCAGGCCGACCACACTGTCCCTGTGGAGGTCAGCTGGTCCTGGCTCAAACTAAAGGACAAAAAAAGGATCGACTCTTGGGGGTTTTGCTAGCATTGCTACATTGCTAATTGCATAACTGGTTGATTGCACTTGCGTATGACAGGTTTACATGTTTTTCTAATTATGAGTTGGTTTTGGTAGTACCTGTGATAAATCATAGTTTGCATAGCAGTTTGTGGAAAAAAAATGTTGAGAAGAAAAGTACAAAAAACTGGAAGTGATGGTGAGTTTTAAACAGAATCCCTCTACCACCTCAGACTGAACCTTCATTTAACCAAATAAAAGTGGAATCATTTATTTGTCTAACTGTAACTATTGTGCAATTAAGCCTTTGTTTACATTACGGTTGCTAGGTAACAGTTTTGATAATTCTGTGTATGTACCTCTCCAGTGGTGTACTGATGATGACATCTAAGAGTTGAGTGAGGCCTTCTAAAACGTCCACTGTGGCATCTCGGACCTGCCGCCTCAGAGTCACACCTGGAATCAACATGAATCGTATATTTATATACATATTTATATACATATTTATATTCCATAAGTTTGCTTTTATGGAACTTAAAGTATATTGTTTATTTTAGGTTAATTTTGTACGGATACTCACTACCGGGTCAAAATAAAGTGACAGCACCAAAGTTTAGCTAAGCATTTAGGTAACTGACCAGCATCTTATTAATTATTCAAAATTATGATGTACCATTAAAGGAGCAATCCCTCAAAAACATGCCTGAAGAGGTTTAATATGTCAATCATGTGATCTCTCTATTTAAACCATCCAAGCCTCCATCACCCATATTCCCACACGGCCATTTTTCATAAAATATACAAAACCATAAAACAAAACAATACACTACAACTTCACAAACCTGATGCGATGAGCAGTAGTTTCATTAGCGGGATGCACGCTGATTGTGTTGTGTTGGTGCTCTGAAGGGGAGTGACTTAGTGCAGGGAGCAAAGAGAGGGGGGACTAAACTAATTAAACATTTTAATATGTTGTTTTTGGCAAATATAGCATTTTTAAAATAATAAACGTGCGTAAAAATAATTAATCATGACTAATGAGATTTTGAAGTAACGCAACAAAACACGTTAACCTGCCCAGCCCTAGTAAAAACATACATGTTAATATTTGATTTGCCTACAGCTCTTACCTTGACTCTTGGGGAGCCAGTAATAGACGGTGGACAAAGCAAGGACACTCTTCAAAATGGAGTCTGAAATCTTCTCTCCATCCTGAAACAAACAAGATCTTGTGATGAATTCATAAAAAATTGTAGAGAACAAATGACCAAAGTCTTTACCTGTGGTGAGGGCAGAGGAGGTCTGGAATAGGCCAGACTGAGCTTGGTGGCTTCTTGAGATACAGCTTTCACCGCTTGATCTAAAGAAAATAATTTGAGTAAGCAAATGATCCCTTCTTGCTGGAAAGTTGCTGTATTTAAGAAGATGCATTATGTAACTTTTCTGATTGACAGTCTGCCCCCTACTTGTGACCATACAGATGCTATTGCTTTGCTAGAAATGTTTGACATTATAGCATAAAACAGATCATCAAAACATTTGCCGGTACTGAAATACCTGTTACAGTGAATAGGCTGGATGGAATCGTTTAATGTCATACTGTGGAACATTCCAGGCAAAACAATAGCATCTTCAGGACAAGAAGGTAGCAGATCCTCCATGTATACAAAAATATTTCATCAGTGTTTTATAGCACGTTTCTAATACTAAACATTGCTTACAATTGCTTCACTCCGTCAAGATTTGAAAATGTCTTACCCAAAGACTAGTTTACCAAACACTGGCTTTGAACTGTCCACCCGAACTGACAGCTGTTACCACACCACAGTAACTGTATAAAAAATTTGATTTACATAGAAAACACTGTAATATTTTGTTTTCTCGCAAAGAATGAAGACCATTTGTGTCAACTGAGACCGGGGTTGGAATATGATGACACCTATATTGCTATAACAACGTCTTTGAACGTTACGGTTAGTTTAAATCATATGGGGTTCGTCCCTTCATGACTCACGACATTCAACAACGTGTCGTCCCTCTTTTTCTACAATTTCAGGTGGTCATCCACCCCACATCAGACATGACCAAAATTAAATGTAAAATATTTATTAAATGTAATAAATGTACAATACTAACTCAGAGTTTCCCAGAAGTTGGAAAGGTTGAACTCGGCCTCATCCTCGTTTGACTCTCCATCTGTCAACACATGACACCGTTATTTATTTGCACTTGTTTTGAAGCATAACGTAGCTTGCTAATGTTGCTAATGATAATGACATTACTATTCACAATTTGAACATTTTTACCTCTGACTTTGTCTTTTATGCACTGAATGGAGTTGAGTAAGTTCCGTAGTGTCACGCATAAGTCCCCGTCACTGTTTTGAGCGCTCATTTTAACGGAGTTTGTAGAAATCGGACAGCAGTAGCAGCGGAGGCATGTGGCGTGTTGTGGAACTGTAGACGAGCGGAAGTACGAGAACGGACAGGTTTAGCCGAAGGACCATATCCGGTGGAGGATTATTGGTGTCGGGCGCTCTCTGTTGGCTGAAATACGGTATTACAGGCAGTGTATGGATTAAGAAAATGTTTCTACATACATAAAATTGTGAAAAAAACAAACAATCCTAAATCTTCTGTCTATAGCAATTATTCCCAATCTGGGGATTGGGACACAAATTAGATTCTAGATTGTGTGAATTTTAGTGAAGGGATGTAATGTTAAGTATGTTTTAGTCATTACTGTCCTATAACATCTTTATTAACCTGATAATAATTATATTTTTCCTTATAAGACAGTAGATTCCCAGGTAGGACAAGGATGTTAGGGTCACCAGCATATCCACATGCCTAATAGGGGTTGCTGTGAGAAAAAGGTTGAGAACCACAGGTTTACGGGCATTTAAAGGAACTGTATGTAGCCTGTGCTCTTATGGTTTTAAAAATGTACTACAATCACAACTGAACCTGGGTTGCCAGTGGTTTAACCTGCAAATAGAGGACACATACAAGTTTTATTCATTCTAAGTACATAAACAGGCCATGCCTCATGTGAAGCTCAGAATCTCTAGAATTCACTCACTGAGCTGCAGAGGCTGCACTAGCACTGATTCATGATTGGCTGCAGGTGCTGGGGGTTTTTTCAGATCAGAGCGAGTTACATTTAGGTTAAACCAACTGGATTTCTGCATTGAAACTGGCAACCCAAATGAGAGACTCATGTGAGGTTCATTCTGCTTCTTGATTGAATAATTGTCTTGAGAACCAAAACACCAAATTACAACAAATTATGAACAAATTGGCCATCATATCCAATGACTTTTTGTAATCAAGAATAAATCAGCATTACAACTGTTGATTGCCTCATATCTGGGGACACTGTTAGCTCATGTTTATGATTTTTTATTTATTTTTTATTTTTTCAAAATCTTACCTACAATTCCTTTAAACTTTATCTAACCAACAGGAAATTCTACAAAATGATTGAATCTGATTGACATTGCAGAGCACATGCAAGGAGAATGAAGTGTCTTGCCTTCAGGCACAACAGCCCATTTTCAGTGAAAGTGCATAATTTCTTGCTCTCACAAATAAAGCGGCTGTTGGCTCAGACTTGTTTGTTGTAAATTGTCTGTGTGTCAGTCAGATGTGTCTAGACAAAGCATTACAATAATCACACACACACACGCACACACAAACACACACTCGCGCACACACACACTCGCGCACGCACACACAAACATACACGCACACACACACACACACACACGCACACACACACATATACACACACACAGAGGAAGGGTCTGACTGAACAGAGATATAAACACACACCGGCTAAAACAAAGGTATTCGCAGCACGTACCATGAGGACACTTCTGTGAAACAATGGGCTGTTCCATGTTCTAGTATTTGATGTAATAATTTCAGGTGGAGGGCTGAGATCTGTCACTGTTTTATAAAGATATGTTCAAATTTATGATCCACAAAAGTTGAATCAATTATCACTTCATGTTAGTGAATGGTTCCACAAACAAGCTTTAAAGCAGACACACTGTGCTTGTGTCTGCTGTATAGTTACAATCTATGACACCTGTGGATCATTATGTTTGAATTTGCACATTTTAAGTCACAATATTCATCTAAAACGACTTAATAAAAGAAACAAGTCTGCTGATTGAGCTGAGCAATATGGCGCCTTGAAAATAAGAGATTAAAGACTGCTCCAACATGCACGAATCATTCCAAATACAACTTCGAGAGGGTAAATGAGATCCACAGACTGTGTAAAGAAGTGGGCTAAGTGAGCGCGACGTCACCCACAGCGTTCGGCTCCAGTCAAATGAAGCTCATCGAGGCCGGAGCGGTTATAGGTGTGAATTTGGAGCCATGTTCCATATTTGGATTCCGACTGTGAGTATCATAGCAACCAAAGAGCCAATCGGGAGCGAGGCTGTTGAAGGTAACGCCCCTTCCCGCCCACACCGCCGGTTTAGCAGGGAGCGGGAGCTTAACAACGCTGTCAATCAAAGCTGTTGCTAAGGTGAGCGGGAGCGACCTCGGGGAAAGAAGGCGCCTGATTTGTCTTTTATTAATGTTCATATCTTGATTTACGGACACAATAGCGAAACAAAAACACCAGGATCATGTAGAGCGGGTTAATACGAACATTTTAAGACCAAAATGACGAGGGTCAATGCAGCAGTTACAGAGAGAGAGGCGACAGTTTTTCAATGTAAAATGAACTGGAGCCGATGGAAGGCGACAGTTTTTCAATGTAAAATGAACTGGAGCCGATGGAGCAGGAAGTGCGCCCATGATCACTTCCTGTTTGTAGCATGGCGGCTAGCAGGTTAGCTATGTCCATTTATATACACAGTCTATGGAGTAAATACAACTTCATGAGGGTAAATGAGAAGGGGAAACATCTAGAACGTCATGTCCTTGGATGTTTTTTTCTTTATCTGTAGCAGCAAGCATTTAAAAAAGGTTGGTAGTTGAATCCTCACTAATGAGACATAGTTTTGAAGTTGCGTCTTTAAGAACTTCACATCAACAATCTTGCCTGGGTGAATGTATTAGTTTGACAGTGATTTGTGGTGATCATAAAAGCTGTAAGCACAAAACATCTTCTACTGCCTAAATAGGTTGGCAGTCCAATTCCCAATACTGAGAAAGAAAACTACCATTGTGTCTTTGGGCATGAACCTTCAGTGATCTTGGGGAAAAGGGTTGGTTTGACTCTGATGTGTAGTTGGTGAAGCTAATAAGAGGTTGTCAGTTGCAGAGGTTCGATTCCCACATCCACTAAGGCTAAATCCCCACTGCCAAGAACAAATGATGCCTTTGTGTCTTTGAGCAACACACTTCACCCACTTTGCCTTGAGTAAATGGGTTAGTCTGACTGCGATCTGTTAATCTTGGCTATAGGATAAGAACATGTGCTAATGGGTGAAAAGGTTGGCAGTTCTATTCCCACTACTGATAACGGATGATGCCTTTGTGTCTTTGAGCAGGGCACTTCACCACCTTGTCTTGTGTAAATTGGTTGGTCTATCTGCAATCTATTAATCTTGGTCATAGGCTGAGAACATCTGCTAATAAATATAAAGGTTGGCAGTTCTATTCCCACTGCCAAGAATGAACATTTGCTAATATGTAGGTTGGCAGTTCAATCCCCACAACTGTGAACAAATAATGCTGATGTGTCTTTGAGCAAGTCTGTTCACTGTCTAATTGTGGTCTGTCAGTCTTAACTATAGGCTGAGAACATTTGCTAATGCAGAGGTTGGCAGTTCAGTCCCCACTACCAAGAACAAGTGATTATTTTGTGTCTTTGAGCAAGACACTTCAACCACATTGCTTTGTGTAAATAGGTTAGTCTAACTGCAATTTTTTAATCTGTCTATAGGATGAGAACATTTGCTAATAAGTGAAATGGTTGGCGGTTCTACTCCTACTACAGAGAACAAAAGATGCCTTCGTGCCTTTGAGGAAGACTCTTCACCCACCTTGCCTTGTGTAAATGGGTTAGTTAATCTGGCTATAGGCTGAGAACATCTGCTAATAAATGTAAAAGTTGGAAAAAGTTAAAAGTTCTATTCCCACTACCAAGAACAAATAATGCCTTTGTGTCTTTGAGCATGACACTTCACCCACCTTGATTGTATAAATTGACTAGTAACTGCAATCGGTTAATCTTAAACATTTGCAAATAAGTGAAAAGGTTGGCAGTGCTATTCCCACTACTAAAAACAAATAATGCCTTTGTGTTTTTGAGCATGACACTTCACCCACCTTGGCTAGGTTGGACTGCGATCTGTTAATTATGGCTATAGGCTTAGAGAATGTGCTAATATATAGGTTATATAGGTTAGCAGTTCAATCCCCACTAGCATGAATGATGCCTTTGTGTCTTTGAGCAAGACACTTCACCCACTTTGTCTTGTGAAAATGAGTTAGTCTGACTGCAATTTGTTAATCTTAGCTATAGTCTTTGAACATTTGCTAATATATAGGTTGGCAGTTCAATCCCCACTAGCACGAATGATGCCTTTGTGTCTTTGAGCATGACACCTCACCCATCCAGCTTGTATAAAACGTGTTGAAAAATAAGACCATTTCCCGTTAATATAAAAATGTCTCTTCCCCCGGACAAACAGTGCAATATTTCGAATCAAATCAAATTGCGTCTAGACGGCTTTGCAGACTGATAAAAACATTGAGAATCATTTGCCGTATCCCCTGGACAGTTGTTGTGTCTGGGTGGGTTAGTACCATGCTTTTTTTTGAGACATCCTTCCTCCTCTTCCTCCTCCTCCTCCTCCTTCTCCTCCTCTCTCAGACACAGTAATAGGCTTAGCACTTCTCTCTGTCTGCTGGCAATGACACCGGGTTTAAATGAACTATTCAGACTGCATCCGACGCACCCATTTATCTGCAAGTAATACAAATAACCCATAACCCATGCATTAGAGAGTATATGAGCAAGACTTGCCTTTAAGTGCAGTCCTTTGTGTTCTAAGGCAGGTTTAAAAGGCCCATATTACACTATTTTCTGATCTATGTTATAATGTTGTTTCTTCATCACAAACAGACCTGGACTTGTGTTTTGTTTCATTCACACATGTTTAACACACAAACCCTGGATGGATGGAGCATGAGATTGACAGTTGGATCAGTGCAGCATCTGCAGTGATGCAGTCACTGTATCGGTCTGTTGTGGTGAAGAAGGAGCTGAGTTGAAAGGCAAAGCTCTTGATTTACCGGTCAATCTACGTTCCAACCCTCACCTATGGTCATGAGCTTTGGGTAATGACCGAAAAGACAAGATCGCGGATACAAGTGGCCAAAATGAGCTTCCTCCTCAGGGTGGCTGGGTGCTCCCTTAGAGATAGGGTGAGGAGCTCAGTCACATGGGAGGAGCTCAGAGTAGAGCCACTGCTCCTCCACATCAAGAGTAGTCAGCTGAGGTGGCTCGGGCATGTGTTTAGGATGCCCCCTGGACGCCTCCCCGGGGAGGTGATCTGGACATGTCCCACCGGGAGGAGGCCCCGGGGAAGACTCAGGACGTGCTGGAAGGACTCTGTCTCTCAGCTGGCCTGGGAACGCCTTGGGGTCCCACTGGAGGAGCTGGAGGACGTGTCTGGGGTGAGGGAAGTCTGGGAGTCCCTGCTTAGACTGCTGTCCCCGTGAGCCAGCCCTGGAGCTCTACCAATGATGTTTGTGTCGAGAGTGGGATTTGAACCGACAACCTTTGGATCAGTGGACAAATGCTCTACCAACTAAACTACTGTCGCCCCAATGTTGTGGTTTACAATGACAAAATGGAAAATGGTGATCTACTTATGTTAAGGCGCTTTTATTGTCCCCGTATAGAAAATGTCACCCAGAGCATTTGACCCGTCCTTCAGTGTCTCTGCGGTGAAATCTTTCAGGAACAGTGGATGAATACTGTGAATACTGAAAACGTTTGACCCAGGGCGAATGATTGGTGGTGGTGAGAGGGCCCGATGACGCGGATCGGCAGCCTCGCTTCTGTCAGTCTGCCCCAGGACAGCTGCGGCTACAATACCATCTCACCAACACCAAGTATGGAGCAAATACGGAGTCATTTTGATATTTTAGGTTGACTGGGGAAAACATAGGAAGAACATGCAAACCCCGCAAACACATGTACCTCACTGTGCGGCAATCAAACCTCGGACCACTTCCCTGTCCAGCAAGTTCTGCAATGCAGCTTTAAACACACAATCCTACCGTATATGTCCAAAGTTTGAGTCCAGATGCTCAGCGAGGAGGAGAGAAGCAGAAGTCCAGACAGATTGATAGCGCTGATAATGCGATGTGTTTGAAATGCTCAGAGGCATAGTGTTATTGTACAGGCAGACGTTACCTCACTCTCACACACAGGCACGATCACAGCCTCAACGCTCCTGAAACCAAAGCTCAACGACAGGGGAAAGGAACGAGAACAGACGTCTAGAACAGGGATATGACGGGACGGTAGTTCAATCCCCACTGGTTTTGAGCAAGACACTTCAGCAATGTTATTTTGTGTGAACTGGTAAACTGTGTAAATGGGGTGGTCTGGCTGCAATTTTTGATCTTGGCTATAGGCTGGGAACATCGGCTAATAAGTGCAAAGGTTGGTAGTTCAATCCCCGCTGCCAAGAACTAATTACGCCGTTGTGGTTTTGAGCAAGACACTTCAACAGCCTTATCTTGTGTAAATTAGTTAGTCTGACTGCAATTTGTATTTATAGGTTGAGAACATTTGGTAATATGTGGAAAAAGTTGGCAGTTCAATCCTCACTGCCAAGAACATGTGATGTCTTTGTGTCTTTGAGCAACTCACTTCACCCATTTTGCCTTGCGTAAATGGGGTATTCTGGCTGCAATCTGTTAATCTTGGCTATAGAAAAAGAATATTTGCTAATAAGTGAAAAGGTTGGCAGTTCTATTCCCACTTCTAAGAACAAATGATGCCTTTATGTCTTTGAGCGTGACACTTCATTCACATTTCCTTATGTAAATGGGTTAACCTAACTGCAACTTAAAACATTTGCTAATACATAGGTTGGCAGTTCAATCCCCACTAGCACAAATTATGCTGTTGTTTCTTTGAGCAGAACACTTCACCAGCCTTGCCTTGTGTAAATGGGTTAGTCTGACTGCAGTCTGTTAATTCTGGCTACAGCCTTAGAACATTTGCTAATATAAAGGTTGTCAGTTCAATCCCCTCTGCCAAGAACAAATGATTACTTTGTGTAATGGGTGTATGATGAGGAGTGCCAAGGGAAATGTTTGGACAAAGCTAGAGACATGGTACAGAAAAATCATTATGTAATCCAAATATGTTTGTTGGAATGGCGTTTTGGTGGATGTTTGGAAATGCATAGGATACGTGGAGTACAGGGATGTAATGGAGACCAGACGTCAAGATATTTCTTTTAATCATAGGTAGAAATCAAAGGGTGCTGTACATGTTTTTTACTGTCTGAAACATATACATGAAAAACACAATTACTTTTGTTTACTTATTTATGATTTATTTATGAGTTCATAAGCACTTTTTTTCACTTTCAGCAACTTTCAGAGACCAGAGCGTTGTTTTACTATCCTGATAAAGCACGCAAGCAAAAAACAACTAGTGTGCTAACCGTGCACTTCCTGATTATCGGACTGTATAATTAGATGTGGACATATTTTGACTTCAGAAGCTGCTTATACAATATATCTGTACTGGGACAAGACAAATTTTGCTTAAAGAAAGGTTACTATTTAGCTTTCAACTACCTTATAACATAAAAACATGCCTGAAGTGGTTTTATATGTCATCCATGCATGTTTGAGTAATTTAGCGATCTCTCCAGGGCCCTATTCCTTATGGTTAGCTGTAAGATTCTGTGCAATGCTCCGCCCACATGTGCCCATATGACATTTTTTTGTTTAATATGCAAAAACATGATCAATACTGTACACAACAACTTGCCAAACTTGATGCGATGTGCAGTAGTTTTATTAGCGGGTTGCACTCCGATTGTGTTGCGCTCTAATGGGGGAGTGACTTAGCACGGGGAGCATGGGGAGAGGAGACTCAGAGCATCAAAAACGAAAAGTGAATCTTATAAAACATGTTAATGCGCTGTTTTAGGCAAATATAGAGTTTTCAAAACAATAAAAGGGAACATTATGATCTAAATTTTATGTGTTAGCAGTTAATACACTATAGAAGTAAAATACCTCCTCTTTAAATACATCATGGAAAGACTATTGGGTACAGGACCTTTAACAATCATAATCATTTGCTTTGAAAATACACACAGAATTATGATCTTGTAATATCTGATCTGATGGGAAAACAGACGACTTAAGTGTCCAGTAGAGGGAGACAATGGCTCTACACCCCTCACACTTGCACTTGTGTAAAATCGCATGTCCCTCATCTTTCAAACACTGCCCCTGTGGCAATCTGGCAACCGCATAGGCCTACAGTGCCCTGGTGTCAAGACTTAGTAATGGGATACAAGGCCAGCCATGTCCAGTCAGAGAGAACAGACGAGCTCCCTATAGTTATTTTTCAGGAAGTTTAGTGTGGTTTTAGTTTAATTTAAAAATACAGAATAAGATATTTTATACAATACAATGTGAAGGAGGGTTACCAAAAACCCTCAGGGGGCTTAAAGTGTGGTAACCTCCATATAAAATGCGTGAGGTTGTAATAAAACAGTGCAAAATTCATATATGTAGCTTATGAGAGATAAAATACATCGATACAAACAGAGTTACACAGCAAGTTCAACAGGAAATGCCATATGGAAAAGTGCAGTTATTCAGAAGCAGACATTTTAAAGTGTTGAAAGCTTTATAAAAGAGGAGGGCTGTTCCATATTTTAGATCCTCTATATAGAACATTGAGCTGAGACAGAGTTGTGCGAGAGGAAAAAGCACTAATAAGATGTTATGTCTTTTGTATTGCACACATTACTAACACATAAAGTATTTAGATCACCGTGTTACCTTTTATTGTTTTGAAAATGCGATATTCGCCTAAAACAAAGTATTAACAAGTCTCTTCCCCTTCAGAGCGCTATCGCAACACAATCAGTGTGTACTGCACTAATGAAACTACTGCACATCACATCAAGTTTGTGAAGTTGTAGTGTACAGTTTTGTATCGTGTTTTTGTATATTTATGGAGGATTGTCGTGTGGGAGCATGGGTGACGTAGACTTGGGGGCGGAGCCTTGGACAGAATCTTACAGCTAAATGTAAGGAGGGTTTGAATAGGGTGCGGGAAAGATCGCTAAATTACTCAAACATGCACGCATCTAAAACCTCTTCAGACATGTTTTTGATGAGGGAACAATGTTATAACATGATAGAAAGCTAAAAAAATAAAAAAAAATAGAAGCATAATACCCCCTCTTTAATGCCAGTGGGACACCTGCGATGAGGAGTAGTGAGCCAGTGCAGTATAGCTTCTGGGTACACAGATCTTCAGCCGGTCATGAGTCACATTCAGAATTGATTTGTCATTTCAATATACAGAAACGAAACACTACCCAGGTCCAGGTTATCAGCAGCATAAATAGAGTATAATAAAGAGTATGAAATATTGAGTTAGAGGTGGATAGTACTCAGTTACACTTACTTGAGTAATGTTTTAAAGAAGTTGTACTTTTCAGAGTAGTTTTCTAGCAGCATACTTTTACTCCCACTTGAGTAATATTTTTTAATGAAGTAACAGTACTCTTACTTGAGTCTTAGGTGAGTAAAAGTTGTGGTTCCTCTTCCCACTGTGAGTGAGTCTACAAGTGACAAAAAAAAATGAAATGATTTGAACATTTGTGTTTCCTGCACCACCCCTTCAAATATGATATCGTTTTTTTTTTGTGTCTATCGTTTAAAAATAGCAGATTTTGTGCATTATTTAATGTTTTGTCCTTCTAATTACATTAAGTTACTCTGTTGAACTTTAAGTTGTTGTTCTAAAACATACCTGGAGTTGTTTTGTTTCATTCACACGTTTGAGCAACCTTTTATTATTAGTCTGTCTACATCTCCAAAGCTCAAAATCCTCACTTCAACCTTATGATGTCATGTAGTGGTAGTTTTCAAGTTAACAGCTACTTTTTACCTTTTGTTCCGTAAAGATTGGCTATTCTAGGGCTGAAATTATCCAAATGATTCTAGTGAAGGTGTATGGAGTTTAAAAACACAGTGGAGCACACCTGTACTACCAGATGACATCACAAAGCGAAACAGAGTGTTTTCAGTTTGAGAGAAGAACTCAGCCTAAATATGCAGGGTTTGTGTTTTAAACATGTGTGAATGAAACAAAACACAACTCTAGTGATGTGATGAGGAAACGACATTATAACAGAGATCAGAAAATAGTGTAATATGGGTCCTTTAAGTTACTTTTCCCTAATACGTTTTTACTTTTACTTGAGTAATTTCTTGCACCACTACTTTATACTTCTAGTAATATTATTTTGAACGTTACTCTTACTTACTTACGTACAATTTTTGGCTACTCTTCCCACCACTTCCTATGGATTATGCATGTATAGGTTAAGATCAGACATTGTTATATCACGGCACAGCTAGCACTCACACCTCATAGCAAGAAGGTTCCCGGTTCAACTCCCAAACTCCCAGCCTTTCTGTGCAGTGTTTGCATGTTTCTTCCCGTGTCTGGGTGGTTTCCTCTGTGTTTTTTTTTTTTCCCATTAATGCAAAACATGCTCAGTAGGTCAAATCCACCGGCTAAGGTAGTGCTGACCAAGCCTAGCTCAAGATCTGAAGATGGGTCCCTGAACATTCCCTGAAAGATTGTCCCAGCAATAGGCCTGTCACAATTTGAAGTGTGATATTTTGTTGAAAAAAAATGTAGATGATAACATTGAAACTAAATCGTGCACTGACGTAATAATCCTAAAAACCCAGTAAACACTTTTGTAAATGTACAATATTATTAAAAAGCATATACTGCAATGAATAAACAGCAGAATGCATCTATAGTGAGTCATAAAAGTTCTTTATTCAACCCACTGCAGCTAAAATCTTATCCTACTAAAGAAAACTACCAAAAAGGACCATGACAAATATTGATCTCTCAAAAATATTGTATTTATTGTGACAGGCCTACCCAGTGATACTGTAGGATGGGTCAAATGCAGAGGACACATAAAGTGCCCCTTACCTTATTATGGCTGTTTACCTGTTGTCCCACATTCACTCTCACACTTTCATTCATACACCAGCCTACACAAACACTGTATGCAAGGTGGGTGAAGTGCCTTGCCTACGAACACAACAACAGAACTGCTTATGAACTCTAACCACTGTCTCCCCATACTGTACTTACTTTACAGACTCTTTAAGACTTTGGAAAAACACGCTCTCGCAAATGTTATTTCTGAGCGTTCCAAACCAGACGGCGTTGCGTCAGTCTGCAGCGGTGACAGACAGAATCTGACTCAGAGCTCCGGTGACTGTGGTCGAGTCTGCTCCGCTCTGCTCCCAGGAAAGAGAGGCTTTTACGGGCCAGCTGCGCTCTTCCAAGCCCTCATCAGGAAGTCCCCCACAAACATGCGCCGTCTGAACCGGGATAAGGCTGCAGACAGCTGGCCCGACGCAACAAAAACAACCATGTCATTTATGTTCGAGCCCAAAACGCACTTGGATGGCAGCAACGTATGTTATATAGCTTTCATTTAATATAGCGTCTACTGCTCCGTCTATATTGGTTGGCCAAAGTATACGCGTTATTTCGAGTTGAGCGTAAAGCCGTCTGCGATTTTCTTGGTCTGCAATTATGACAAACTTGCATAAGCGTTTTTCAGACAATTCTGGAAAAAAAAAAGAAGGGAGGATTTGAGTTCAGAGTTCAGACAGGAGATGAATAGTGCGGAATAGTGATGGTTGATTTTAGGTTCGATCTGATGCCAGGTAATAAAATGGCAAGTGTTGCGATGTCAGTCCGATACCGATACCAATGGGTTTTGTAGAGAATTCATTGAAACTCCTTGAAGATAATGGATTTTACCTTGCCATATTTGCTCCACCTCAGTTTGAATGGAGCTGAATGTTATATAGTTATAATCTATGACACCCGTAGATCATTACGCTGACTTCTGCGTTCGAAAACTGCAGTACCCAACGGGAACTGCAGTCGCCATAAACGTCATCACAACAAAGAGCCGCGCAGCTGTCCGCCCCTCCGATGGATAGCTGCAGATCACACTAGCGAGAGGCAGATTTTTTTTCATTGGTGCCAAAATGGCTACGTGGCGCTGCCGAATCCTACATGTATCGCTGATTAAGTAAATAAAACTGGAGTACAAAGTAAGTACAGAGCAGTGGGCGTGTACCAGTGGAGGTGAAAACGAGGGTGGACCGGAGCAATGATGATCAACCCCCCGTGTTGTGGGGGAGGAGCTGGACTCTCTGACTGTAGTGTTGACAGGAGGATGTTGTCCAAAAGCAGGACTACTCTGGACTCTCCCACCCACTCCACAATGTGCTGGTCAGCTACAAGAGCTCATTCATCCATAGACTGTTAAGGCTGATTTATAGTCCAACGTCAAACCCCGCTCAGCTGACGTCCCCACGTAGACCTGAACCATTCGAGCTTCAGCGGAGCTAATCAGGGCCTAGGTGCGTCATGGGAATCCAGACACTTTCATTTGCATTCATTATTAGGTGACTGTATAGTCTTCGTGGATCAACCAATTGTACGCGTAGGAGGTTTTTGGCCGAGGTGCACGTACACGGCACAGCAAACAGCTCAAGCTTTCTGATTGGCTGTCAGGTGAGTCGGGGAGCTGTGCACTATAGATTTGACACTGGACCATAAACCAGCCTTTACTTCCACACTGCTCCACTGAGAGACACAGGAAATCCATCAAACTGTTCCACTCTGTACAATCCCTCTGCATTATTCTGTTCCTACCTCATTGTTGTAAAACTGTATATAAAGGTGTAAATATGTTATGAGGTATACTATATATTTTTTTTTTCACTGGAGACTTAGTTGATAAAGACTTATTGTATTTACTATACTTATTTTCTTAACTTTTCTTTGTAACTTTTTAGCCATAAAAAGATAACAGCATGTTTTTTTTTCACTTTTTTCACATGTACCTTTACTCTGAGCGGGCTTGCATCTCCACAAACCTGACTCTTATTTGGCACCTGACTCTTATTTTGCTAATGCTTGTTTCCATGGAAATGCTGTCCCTTTGGCTATAATGTTCCACAATATGGCATAAAAAGCATCTTTGTCCATGATCTATGTTTATGGTTTTAAATTCTATTTCCATGGAATGCAGGTGACGTGCCACCCCCAGAAAGTTACTCTTGCTGTACAAAAAAAAATAAAAATTCATTTATTTATTTTGAGAAATTTTGAGTATCAGTATTTTTGTACAAGAATCTGCACTTTTCGATACCTCAGTCAGTATTGATGTATTGATATTTTGGTATTGATTCACTCGTCCCTAGTGTAGAATAAGACATGGGTGTTATTCAGTTCCTCAAGTAATGCATTAGCTTGTACTTCTAAGAGTAGTTGTCAGACATCATACTTGTAAAGCTCTAATGTGAAACAAATACGAAAGTGTTTCAGTCTGCTCAGACAGAGATGACCTCACCAAATGTGTTGACTAAAGACACTTAAATGAAACCAAATCCGTCTCCAGGTATGGCTTTTCTGAGGCAACAAACAACCATAATGCGGCTAACACGGTTTCCCCCATCAACAAGCACTATACAGACTCATCCTTCAGCTAACTGGGCTCAAGATATGGAGACGGGCCCCTGTGCTGTACTGTGAACTCCACATTTGACCTGGTGGCTTTGAAGATGGGTCAAATGCAAAGGAGGAATTTACCTTCAGTACACTTAGGTTAAAGGGCCTGCATGTACTCAATTTTTCCCATGTATTTGAGCAAAGTTTGTCTTGTCTCCATACAGATATATTCTATGTATTTTCAAAAAAAACATCTTTTTTTTTTTAGGATACTCTTTATAGTTTTCCCCTAGCACGCTGGCGAAAAACACCTTCATTTCCTGTTTCTTTGATGACTTGTCAATGTCACAGGCATTGGGCCTACACACCTCAAATTTCAATCACTAATGCGTGATCTGGCCCTGAATATAATGGATTATGTTGCACATGAAAATTGTACTTACCATAGACATAAGCAGCTCTTGAGGTCAAAATAAGTCTGCTGCGTGCTGTCTGCATATAATTATAAAGCGTTTTATTGTCTAATAAACAGGCAGTGCGCATTAGCATGCTAGTTGTTGTTAGCTTTACTGTCACTTCAAAGCTTCAGTATTGTCTCTGAGAGTTGTGAAAAGCACTTATAAACTCCTCACAATTAGGATGCTCGTAATGAATAAGGTAAAAGAGGAATAACTTTGGACCACTACAAACAGTTTAAAATGAACTTGTATCGAACAGTGCCTTTAAATTACTCTTATATGTTTATAAGCTCAGCTGCTTTTACATTCTGGTGTCTTTCTGCATTGTTTTCTGTACTGGGTTAGCCATCATAGAGGAGACAATCAGACAAAATTAGGCTGTGTTCACACTTGCAAAATTGGCACTAAACTGCATGAGACTAAACCTGGAACTAAACCTGGCCAGGATTATGAGATAACCAGGACTACATCAGTGCTGAACATGTATGAACGTATGGGTTTTTGGTAAAAAATAACATAAATAAATAAAAAAAACAAAAACAGCAAAAGAAAAAAAAAAAAAAATCTGTTCAGTTCAGAACTGAAGAAGCGGCTTGGATGAGCAGCGAAACATCTTCACTCCTACAACGTTTTGTCCAGTTGACAGATTTTATATTTTCCTTTTGCTAGGGATCAGACCTGGACCACTGAGGGATTACACAGATAAAAACAAAAATGTGCTGTTGAAGCATATGGGACTTTAATAGTCCTATGGCCAAGTGAAGTTTGAATCCATAGACAAATGCATGTTCATCTTATTTTACCAAATTATAGATAGTCAGATTTACATATTATAAACCCACTTAGGCTTTAGGCCTGCATATTCTCTTCACAACTTCTCTGCATCCAATCAATCACTCTCAGTACTAAGGCTATTGCTCAAGAGCACAATGGCAGCATTGAGTATCACCTTATAATAGTGCCAACATAGCCAATACACTATACGATTTCGTGTTTTTTAGGCTTTTATTATCATGCTGTATAGGATATGCACCAAAAGTCATTATCTTACAAGCATGATGTTTCAAACGCTGTCATAATAAAACATCATCCACCGTATGAGCATCTCTGCAGCCACGACTGTCCTCAGACCAATTACAGATTTATGCAAATGTTATTAAAATAAATAATTCCATTACGATATTTTGCATAATATGGTAATGGCGTGGGGGGGTGAGAAGGTGAAAGAGGCGAACGAGACACAAAACATTGTCCCCTCCACCGCCACCACCGCTACCACCGCCAGCCGCAGCCGTGTGGAGAGACAGAGGGCGGAGGGAGGCTGGAGAACTCCCCAGAGACAGGCGCTGTGAGCGGGCAGACAGCGCAGACAGACGCCGGTCACTCACTCACACTTGAGCCGAACACAGCGAAGCCAGCCACCGCGACGAGACGAACACTGCTCTAAACATGGCGTTAAAGCTATTCCACAGCTTTTAACCCGTTATTTAGGGTCTGTATCCTGACTTATTTTGGGAAAGGAAGAGGAGGAGAGACCCGGAGGAGGACGGCCGGGCGGTGCGAAGAGGGGTGGCCGAAAAGGGGAAGCGTCTAGCGGGGAGTTTGGTGGTGCGGATTGGGTCGCTCTCTCCTCCGCATTCCCACCGCGCTCTCCGCCTCCTCGACCCCCAGAGCAGACCCGTGTCGTAGATCTCTCACTTCGGGGAGTATTCATGTCTTTTAGGACGATTTGATGTTGAACTTGATGGGTGTTTTAAACGCCACGACCGCCAATGTCTCCTGTACGTGTAACTGCAAGCGCTATACTTCACTCCAGAGCATGGAAATCAGTAAGTCACTCTACGATTCTTGACTTTTTGGAAAGCTTTCGTGTCACGTAACTAATGTTTCTTGTGTGCAACTGTGTCAGATGAACTTGAGGGCTGTTAAGTTTGATCTTAAACGCAGTGATCTTGGTTATTTTTGTGCATTTGAACCACAGCTGCACAGACAGAACTTCCAGGTGTATGTCGTGCAGTTAGCAAGAACAAAACTGCTTATTTAGCACTTGGATGAGTTTTCATGCTCTCAGATCAACTGTCAAAGAAGGATGATCTTATAAGCTGTCTAAGTACGGATATTAATGCAGATTTCTCATGTCAGGGTGTCTTTAGACCTTAAATGTAGAATAACAAACTGAAACGAGCAATTATGCCATTTTCAATCAATTATTAGCTTAACAGTTTTAATGCGGCGATAGCTATTGCTAACCCCTGACTTAAATCCATTATAATGGGCTAATAACTATTAGCTTAAGTGAGCTAATCACTTGATGTTGTTCATTGTGATTGGACAGGAGTAGCCACTTCAATAAAAAAACTGTAAAATAGAGAAATTTGCAGATGTTTTAACTGTATGTATTTATATTCATGTATTTATGGTCACTTTAAGTTAATTATTAGCAACTTTAGCTAATATTTTACACTGCATTCATCCCTGACAGCTTCCAATCACTATCAATGGCTTGTTTTATATCTTTATATATAGCTCAAATTTCGGCGTTTTGCTTGCTTTCTTGTAATTTATGATACTAAATATTTCCAAAATAGAAAATGAGAGGGAGAGGAAAGTGTGTGGGTGAAAAATACAGGTGAAGTCGTGTTTGTTCGCGGTAAAGAGGGTCTGGCAGCTCAAGTTTATCGCCGCTTCGTCATTCGGGCAAAAGCAAAGCCAGACGTCTGTCTAGTCTGCTGCTGCGGCGCGTGCGACTGTGCGCGTGATGCTCGTGCTCTCCTCTCTCTGCCCCTTTGTGTGTGCGCGTGTAAACCAGGACTGAACCGGGGCTAAAGCAGGACTAAACCAGGAGGGCAGAACCAGTGCCAACCAGGACTGAAGAAGGACTAAAGCAAGACTGAACCAGGGCTATATCAGGACTAAACCAGGACTGAAGAAGGACTAAAGCAAGACTGAACCAGGACTAAACCAGGACTGAACCAGGGCTAAACAAGGACTGAACCAAGACTGAACCAGGGCTAAACAAAGACTGAACCAAGACTGAACCAGGGCTAAACAAAGACTGAACCAAGACTGAACCAGGGCTAAACAAAGACTGAACCAAGACTGAACCAGGAGTAAACCAGGACTAAGTTAGGACTAAATCAGGTGGACAGAACCAGCACCTATCAAGACCAAAGCAGGACTAAAGCAAGACAGAACTAAACCATAACTGAACCAGGACTAAACCAGGACTAAACCAGGACTAAACCAGGGCTAAACAAGGACTGAACCTGGACTAGATCAGGTGGACAGAACCAGCACTTACTGGGACTAAAGCAAGACAGAACTAAACCATAACTGAACCAGGACTAAACTAGGACTAAACCAGGACTGAACCAAGACTAAACAAGCACCAACCAGCACTAAATGAGGACTACACCAATACTGCACCCAGACTAAACTAAGATTAAATCACTAACCACATTATTTCAAAACCTAACCAGAACTAAACCACATGTAAACCAGTTTTAAACCCAAACTAAAACAAGTATAAACTTGGACTACCAAACCAGGATTAAACAAGGACTTGAACTAACGCAAACCAATCCAAAACATGAGTGTTCCATAGCAACTCAAGGAGCAGTTTTCTATCAAGTTTATTTATTTTATTTGTGTCTGTTGTTAGGTATGTATCACATTGTGGGGACTATAATCTGTATACTCAATTCAAGTAGACCTGCTTTCCTTATGGAGGGTTAGGCTAGGGAAGTAGGATGTGTCTCCAGGAAATGCATGTAAGTCAATGCAATGTCCCTAAACAGCCTTAAAACCCAACATATGTGTATTTTACTTTGTGTGTGTGTGTGTGCATGGCACTGTGCATGAGCCTAGCTGAGGTCACCCTTACCAGCTGGACTGACTCACACAATCGGAACTGTTTAGACTGGGGCCGCCAGCTTTGTTATTACAGCGCGGTAGTTACCCTGGCTTTCATCACATTAGGAGATATACAGCAACGGCAACAGGACAAGCCGGCCACTCAAATGTCTTTTAGTCATGTCTCTTTACCTTTTACTCACCTAAATGATTATAGGGTTGAGTGACTGCGAAGGTGGTCTGAACAAAAGGGTATTGTACCTCCTGGGAACGGTTTTACCATAGAAACATAACAGTACAAAATGTGAGGATATTTTGAAATAGAATGTTTTTTTAGCTAAGGTATTTGGCGGCTTGTTTTCTTACAAAGATTATTTGCAGATGATAGTTGGTGTGTGCTCTTATAAGGATTTGGTGTCTTGTGTTGCAACAACTAATCGGATTAAGTAATTATTGAGATGACAACTTATTTAGTCACGTAATCTTTATCTGGAACACGTACTGCAAAAAGAGGTTTTATGCACTAAGATAAAGCAATTATGTCACAATTTGACATTAATTAAATTTTCTGTCTTAAAAACATGAAAAACTGAACTAGTTCATTTTAAACAGTTTTCAGTGGCCCAAAGTTATTCCTCATTGGCATCCTAACTGCAATGAGTTTATTGACCTTATTTGTCCCCGCCCACTTTTGCTGTAAATGCGACTTAACCGCTTTCTTTGTGGTGGCACTTCCGGTCAAGCGGGAATCCCATTCATTTCAATGGAGAATTTGGGGAAAGTTTTGCTGCTAAAATACGATATCAAGTAGGTTTATTTGTGTAAAACGTTCTATATTCATGTGACCAAGAAAGCAACAATGCACCGCTTCTCTGGGAGGCTTTGAAACGACTCTGTAGACCCTAAAGAACTTATTTACTGTTAAGATCGGCAGCGCCATGCAAAATAATACAACCCGAATGGCAATAGCAGCGCCCATGGCAACTTCTGGAATAAGGTGAATAAGAGCTTTTCACAACTTTCAGAGGCCAGAGTGGAGTTTTACTATCACAGTAGTGCTAGTGCACACTTCCTGATTTTCAGACAATAAAATGCTTTATTGTTCGATGCAGACAGCACACAGTGGACTTATTTTGACCTTAAGAGCTGCTTACAATATACAGTTTTTTTTAGCAAATACATGGGAAAAATCAGGTACAACCCATTTAAGTAGTTTAATCTAATGCTATATTTTTAAATTCTAACCATACCTACCCTGGACTGAACTATGACAGAAGCAAGACTGCCAATCGGCTCCATCGACTCTTCAGACTACCAGTTGCTCGCACACATTCAAAGGCGAGGTGGCTGAAGTGTCTTACCCGAGGACACAAGGTCTGAGCCGATCCACCGACATGTGCTCTCACTACTGTGCCACCCAAAAGGTTGATCCAAATCAGAACTAAGCTATTAGTACGTTACCTTGACTTACATAACTTAGAGTAGAAGCGTAAACCAGACCATGGACTTGACAAGCACATTAGTCAAGTCTAACAGCTACAATGTTCACAGGTTGTTATTCAGCGTTATTGAAAGTGTGCTTGTCCATAGCTGACCGCACAGTACAGTCGGGACAGCTTAAGTGTGGTCTGTCTGATGTGGGTCAATAAAACTCCAGTTGATTTTATTAAAGGCTTCGATTGGTCTCGGAGGTGTTTAATGTGTCTGCGGTTTGAAAGAGCCGAGTGTCTTCACCACAAAACTGAAACTGAAAGATAAACAACATATGATACATAACACTTGTATAGCGCTTTTCATGACTCTCAAAGACGCTTCAGGAATGCTTTGAGATTATGTGGGCTGTGAACCTGGAATGTTTTGTTTTGACTTTATGCTATAGGGCTCCACCATATAACGCAAAAGTATTGATATCGACCTTTTAGCTACTCCTTATTGCAGCAAACAAAATAGGTGTTTTTGTTTGGAATGTGCTTTTTTGTAATGAAAACGTATATAGTACTTTTTCAACTTCAAGGCCCTCAAAGCACTTTACATCAAGGAACCACTCACCCATTCACACACACATTCATACACCAGTGTACGCAGACACTGGGGGCGAGGTGGGTTAAGTGACTTGCCCAAAAACACAATAACAGCATTCATCTGTGGGAGCTGGAATCGCACCGCCAACCTGTGGGTCAGTGGATCTTCAGTGGAATGTTTATATCGAGAGCGGCATGTTTTAATATGAACTTAAATTATTGTGTCAAAAATAACATTTTATTACAGATACACTGTATAAGCAGCTATTGAGGTCAAAATGTGCCCACTGCGTGCTGTCTGTATTTAATTATGAAGTATTTTATTGTCCAATAATCAGGAAGTGCGTCTTTGCCTGCTAGTTGTTGTTATCTTAACCGTGACTGTAAAACTCTGCTCTGAAAGTTGTGAAAAGCGCTCGTAAACTCATTAGGATGCTCGGAATGCACAAGTGAGGAATACTTTTGGACCACTGCAAAGCGTTTTCACATTTATAAGAGCAGGTACAGAGCCTGACAAGTGCTCGAAAGTCAATTCAACAAGTCCTGTTATTTAATCCAGTCTGATTCTTGCAAACTTCAAAGTTTCCATTGTATTTCCCGTGACTCATGTGTCTGTGGTCAGGGTCGACCCACCTGCTCTCCTCCTCTTCCTCCTGATCCCAATCCCTCTGGTTTGAGTTTGGAGAGTGCAGACTTTGACTCACCCCTCTGTGTCTGTGGAGATAATAGCAGGGTTCACATCTGTGCAGCATGTGCACAGGGGTCACATGACTTCAGCTTGACTCACTATTGGTTACTGTTACATGTACAGTGTGAGGACAAGGGCTGTTATATTGTGTATTGTACGGCTGTAGTCAACGAAAGAAATTCTTGGTCGACTAAAGAGTGTCCTAGCGGTTGGTGGGCTAAAAAAGGGGCGGGGCAAAAGCTCTCAAAACTATTACTTATCTCTATGTATCTGACCCAAACAGCACTCACTAGACTACACCTGCACAGGAGTTCATGCAAAATTTGTGGATGAGGACTTTAATCTGCCTTTTTACATGTAAATACCAAATAATACCAAATCATCAACTAACTCACTAACTTCTCCTTTCTGTTGTTGTCCCATATAAATCCTCATAATCTAAATAAGTTTAGATTAGTTGACTGATTGGCCGATTAATCGTCTAAACGACTAAAGGTCTATAACCCTAATGTACTGGAACAATGTAAGTTACCATTGATGTTACAGAGGATTATTTGAGTACAAATTTTCACAGCAACAATATTACAAATGTAATCAGTAAAAGCACATTTTCATTTGCAGGTATTACCAGGAGTGGGCTTGGAACCCATGTGGGACAAGGCCCATTGGAGCTTAAGTCCAACGCCTTAAACACTCAGCCATCCTGATGCTCTGTTAAATGCTGACAATAGACTGAATACTAATGAAGTCAGAATAAACAACAGTAAAAGTTCATGGCAACAAAAATGTTTTATTGACCAAGTTAAAACTAGATACACTAACACAGCTTTTCCAGTTCCGATACCAATATTCAAACAATGTTAATTAATACCAGTGTAGGAACTGGCATATTCTCTTTAAAACACAATGAACTTATTACAGAATGGATCAAATTCTGTTACGTAACTATTATTTATACTACTACTGAACAGCTTTGTACGAATAACAGTTTAAACATGAGAGGTTCTGGGCCAACATCAGCTTGTAAAGTCTAATTACATCCAATTAAAGACCCAAACAGGATATTGGCTGAACGAGTATGTTGTAAGTGTATCCATAGTTAAAAACAGAGCAACAAGATGGTTTTAAAAGCAGCCAAAAGTTTTATTGACTAAGTTAAAACCTCACATAACCCACACAGGACATCTTCCATTGGATCATAAGTAGCTAACCTGCTAGCCACCGCGTTCCAAATAGGAAGTGATCATGGGCGCATTTCCAGCTCTATCGACTCTGGCTCCAATTCACTTTACATTAGAAAACTGTCGGCCCTCTCTCTGTAACTGCTGCTGTCAGGATCGTCATTTTGGTCATAAAACGTTCGTATTAACCCGCTCTACATGATCCTGGTGTTTTTATTTCACTTTTGTGTCTGTAGGTTTGACAGCGTTGATAAGTGCCCGGCCCCTGCTAAACCAGTGATGCGGGCGGGAAGGAGCGTTACCTTCAACAGCCTGCTCCAGATTGGCTCTTTGGTTGCTATGATACTTGCGGTCGGAATTCCTAATATGGAACTCAGCTTCAAATTTGCCCCTATAACTGCTCTAACCTCGATGAGCTTCATTTGACTGGAGTTAAACGCTATGGGTGATGTCACACACTCACTTAGTCCACTTCTTTATGCAGTCTATGCCTGGCACAGAGACATGCTTTGTAGTATTGGTTCGACAGTATCACATAAGTATTCACCACTAACACTTAATGTAGAGTTATAATTCACTGGATCAAAGCTTGGCCTTGGATGCGGGTGTATTTGTCACCATCATGAGTGCGTCTGTCATATGACCGCCCAGCCCTTTTCCTGTCTGCCGGCTCACATGTTTTTGTTTTTTTGCCAAATCATTTTACATTGTCAGCTCTGCTCGGACCTGCATGGCCAAAACCACTGGAGCTTAGTCTGGGCCCTCCTTATCTCCACTGAAGACTAAACATGACAGTTACACCGGTCTGCCTTAGTTTGTCTGACCTCATTTTCCAATTTAGGTCACGAATCTTACTGGTTACATACTGAAATTGTAGATTTTTTATATATTTTTTTGGAACCAATTCAGAATAGGTTATTGAAATGTAAATTAGCGTTGTCAAAATAATTAATACTCAAACAAATATATTCTAAAACTATATATAGTACCAGTTTTGATCTGTGTCCAAACTGGCACAAAAAAAAAAAATCAAAGTCATTATCTAGTGTTTCCCTTTGTATCAAGTTTGAATTTTTAGTACTGTGACAAGATTAAAAGGGAAAGATCTAAAGTTATCAGTTTCATTAATCGCATCACTCAGACAGGAGGTTAACCTAGGAATTGAACTCGTGCCTTTATTGTTGCGAAGCTAGTGTCTTAACCGCTGTGCCATCACGTCACCTTATTGCTGATGTAGTTGGAATGCATGATCAAATATTAATCACAACTATGACATTTTTATAACTTGCCTTGCTAATGCCCCTTTACCCACTCACTGACAGCACACACACACATACTTGCTATCACTTCCTATTTTACTAAAACAGTTGCAATTCCCCAAATGCAGCATGGAATGAGAAGTGCAGAGTCATTGAGCCCATTGGTGTTTTTTTTTTGTTTTTTTCTTCTTTTTTTTTTTCAGTCAGACAGCACCGAGGGGAGCAGCAGACAGCGTTTACATAACCAGTCTAGAACCAGGGCCAGACAAGACAAGACCGCTCCAATTCATGTGATTCACGGAGAGACAGAGACACAATCAATGACGTCTGCAGCTCCCTTCACTGCGAGAGGCATGGGGCCGCTTCTGGACGTCGATATTTAGGAATGCGCGAGGCGGGCTGCGCGAAATAATCGCAATCGAAATTAAATTGTAACTTTGAACGGTGCATATTTGCCAGGGTGACATAATATTTTTGTTTTTGATTCACAAATACGTCTGTTGATTGCATACGAGGAAGTCGATCAAGTGTTTACTAAGAGTGGGGTTTTAACTAGGGCTGGGCAGGGCTGTTTTATTAAAGGTGTGTTGTGTATGTTCACCACCTGCTTATCTCCATGGATATGCATTTGGTTTGTCTGGAAAGTTGCACAGTCTGGCTTTGAACATATTTAGCTCCATGGCAAAAGAGCAGCTGACACCACCAAGCCAAGTTGGATCTGTGGGGAGGCGAGCTTGATTACAATTGAATAAATGCAAAAATACATATGTTTAATGCCATATTGTGGAATTATTAGATTATTTTCCACAAATGATATAACTGCACAGTCATCCACAAAACTGTTTAACTATGAGCTAATAAGAGAGCAGTGTAGTCACATTTTGTGTAGTACCGTCTAAATACACTTTATGAGTATTCTTTAGGCAGCGGGTTGGCCCAAACCAAATATCGGCCAAATATCAGCCTCTTTTGGAGTTTAAAGATAGCTGATATGCTAAAAAGTGCTGTTGTCTGCCCAGTATATCGACTTAAATTAGTCTGTGGTGCGGCAGAATTAGTTCAGTCATTCAGATACGTTCTAAATCTGCAAGTTTTCTATTCCCAATTAACAGTACACAGTTTTCGCCAATTTTATACCTTGTTTGTTACTTCCACCCCATTTTCCCAGAGACATTCTCCTGCAGTCTGCTTAACTTTCAAAGCTTGTTTCTGAAGTGTTAAAGAAGTGGAATCAATAGCCTCTCTCAACATAATAGTCAGCAACTAATCCCGTACCTCAACAAGCAATAACTTTTCTCTTTATGTTGCCCTTTTATGCACTTTCAAGGCAAATACTTTGATTGCACAGTCAGTGATTTACATGGGATTAGTATATTGTCTTTGCTACTAGTCCGGTTCCCATCTTTCTAAATGCGTCCTTGTTTTTTCGCTCAGCTGTTCATTGTGTAGCGTCTAGACTCCCATGACGTTTTCCTCTATAATGCATATATGTTAATGCCTCTATGTAAATGAAAGCACTGAGAGGTCAAGGTCTTGTTTTATTGTGCCATCTCTCTGCATGTCATCTGCATACGTACCACCGTTTAGCCACGTCCCGCTCTAGCACATTGTCCCATTAATTAGTCTGGAGTGTCTCGCAGAGTGCATAAATCCATACTAAAAGCTATAAATAAGGCCAATGACTGTCTGCGTCGCGGATCTGAACAACCCCATGTAGTGTTTTCCGTGTTGTTTTCCAGCAATTAGTCCAAGCCCGGTCTCTCCAGGCTAAACGTGGGGATTGTAATGGTTTTAAATGGCAGCGTCGTGGTTGCTTGGTTAATTAGTCTGGGCCAAACTGTGATTGTCTAGACCTCTAAGTGAGGGGCATTCACATCTGAAGAAGACACTGTCTGGATGCAGTAAACAGCATGTAAAAACTGTCAGGGCAAAATGATATGTTGGTTATGCTATGGGTGGAAGGAATTGTGGTATAGTCTACGCTTGTGCCATATTTCATGTTCTCTCATATTTGCACAAAGATTTCAGACTGTACAGTAATGTGATACAAGCAGTGTGAGTAAAAAGCTTATTTTAGCTTAAATTGTGCCTTTTTGACCCTATTGGTTGGTTGAGAAAGAATTATAATAGTAAAGATGTGTACTTAGTGGTAGTGTTGTCACGTTACTAAAATTTCAAATTCGATTGTGATGCTATTTGATTAGATTTGATACTCAATACTGATACCAATACCACAATGATAATAAAAACACTCTTTATTTGGACGATAGAATGTCATTTTCAACATTAAGTTGTAGCACTTTCTTTTATATAACCATGTGGCTTTATATCTGTGTAATCCCTCAGTCGTCCATGTAGGTTCCTTAGTAATCCATGGGCGTATACTAGTCTGGAAAGGTTCATTTCTACCTTGTGAATGTGACTTTTTTAGTATCGATACCTGCTCAAATGTGCATCTAGTTTCAATACTAGTTTTAGTATCGATTAGTATCTGGTTTTCGATACTTCTGACAACCCTAACACTAATACGTTTGAGTGTTTTAAAATATGGCACTCTCATTTATATCATCCCTGATTGCTGGTAATGCTGCTATTACTTCATATTTTGCCATTGCTGAAATTTCAGTCCACATTTGAAAACTCAACTGCCACTGCAATGTTTAGCCAGTTGGACTAATGGACAACTATTACAACATTAGCATATTAGCATATGCAAGTGCACCTGCGTATGACTGAATACATAAGTAAACAGTGCTATTAATATTCACATGTTGTTATGCAAATGAAGCTAATAGAGAGTGTTTGCATAAGGACACAGACCATGCATCTGCGACATCGCCCCGCTGCAGTCTACAGGTCAGAGGTGAGAGGTCAGGGGTCGGAGCTGGAGCTGATGGGGCGGGGCTAGAGATCAGAGAAAAAGAGAAGACGTGGGGGTTTGTGTTTTTATTTTGGTTTGAGACAAAAAAAAAAAACACCCAAAAAATATATTATTCTAGTTCTAGAAGGCAGTGTCATAATATGAAACCCAAATACCTTGTTTTTACGATTGGAAAATATAGATTAGTTTAGCTTGATTAGTGATTAGTTATAACTAACATCGGAATTTTGGTTATTAGTACAACTGCTTCTATCTCTTGCTCTGTAGTATTTCTGCTAGTTGATTTTGATCTATAAAGTTACTGTCAAGAGTATTATAACATCTTTCTCTAACTTCCACTGCAACAATTATCATGGAGTACATTTATTAGCATTTATGTCTGTTTTGGTTTTGAACAAAGAACCTTACAATTCCTGCTTCGGCTATGTATACAACATGACCCAGAATGCTTTGCGACTGTCACTCAGCTGGTGTGGTTTGGGTCAGGTCTAGACTCGGCCCCTCCCCCCCAGACATAGCCGTGACCGTGGGTTTGACCTCTGCACATTAGACGTATATGTGTGTCTCTCTGGTTCACAGGAAGCAGCTGCGACCAGAGAATTAGCATTAGCAAATTCAATTTTAGCCTTACATATATGAACAAATAAACCAGGGCTAGCACCTCAACACCAACCCAGACGGAGAGAGCTGGCAGCGTGTCTAGACCAAAATATGGGCTGGAAATATGTCTTGAAATAAATTATGGTTATGCTTAACAAAAAAAAAAAAATGTACGGGTGCTATAGGGCAGCCTTGACTGTGACCTCATGTCTTCAAAGCTCTGTCAAGCATTTAATTAAAATCTCTAACTGGACTTTATTTATTTATTTTTTAATATATTGCTAGTGGTCAATTAAATACAAAAATTAAGCATACCTTTGAATTTCATATACCATTGCACAATAGTTATTGGTCTGTTGGAAAAGATTGTTAAAGCTTTACTTTACCAGAAAAGTCTAGCTGAGGTTCAGAATATTTTTGTAGAGGGGTCCTGGTTTCATTGTTCATGGTTTAGTGGTAGGTAGGGAAACCAATTCAGGCAATGAGAGAACACGCAAACTCCACAAAATTGTTAACCACTCTGCCACAGCTTCAAGCTAGATTTCTATATTAAGGAATAGACTCGATACTCAATACCAATTCCGTTACATGATGTTAATAAAATGCACTTTTTTAGACAATAGAATGTGATTTTCAACATTAAGTATAAAAGATGTACCGTATTTTCTGGACTATAAATCGCACTTTTTTTCATAGTTTGGCCGGGGGTGCGACTTATACTCAGATGCTGCTTATATGTGAAATATATGTTTTTTTCTTCATTATTTGGCATTTTTTGGCTGGTGCGACTTATACTCCGGTGCGACTTATACTCCGGAAAATACGGTAATCCCTCAGTGGTCCAGGTAGGTTCCATAGTGGTCCATGGGCGTATACTAGTCTATGTGTCTTATACTTGTGAAAGATACAGCTCAAGATCATTCTAAAGCTATTCAGGAAAGGTTCATTTTTGCCCTGTGAATGTGACTTTTTTAGTATTGATACCTGCTCAAATGAGTATCTAGTTTTGATACTAGTATTAGTATCAATTAATATTTGATTTTCGATACATTTGACGACCCTAATACTGACCAAGTAAATACATCTAAACAGAGCTACTTAAATAAAAATAAAAATGATTGTTCTGAATTCAGACATTTTTTGGCTCTTTATAATAGCATGGATATTGTCTTGCATTTTTCCCACAACATCTAAAAATGAAGCCATTTGCGTTTCCTTATTTGGTCCGTCCTAGGTTACAACTTCTTCTTCGCTGCATGTCTGTATCAGTAATTTTTAGAGCAAACAGAGCTGATTCCTGAGTGGAGTTCAACGGGTCGAATGCAGCAGTCCTCCTCGCTGAAATGCA
>KN483948.1:32989-46440 GCA_000787095.1 Periophthalmodon schlosseri
GCCCAGACGCTCGCTAATGTTCCAGGTATTCCACATGTTTTCCTCGGAACCACACGTCCTGCGGTTCAAACAAGTGTCTGAACTCACCGTGAACTTTACCAACGTTTTTTAACAAATAAGTATGTTTTGGTACTGCTACTGCAACAACTGCTATACAATAATAATACTGCTAACTAATACAAGAATGCAACTACTAACTACTAACTAATACTGCTATTTTTTTCAGTTTGTAAAAGTATTCTAACTATCTATATTTTCTTTACTGTTAATTTAACAATTATTACAAATACTATACTAATTCTACTACTACCACCACCACCACAGCTAGTACTTTTACCGCTATCAACCCTATAACTATTATTTTTACCGCAACTAATACTAATTCCTCAAGACTACATCTAATACCATAACTACTACTACTGCTGCTCTACTACTACAACTATGACTACCAGTAGCTGGAAGCTGTAGTGGCAGTAATAGTAGTGGAAGTGACCAGGGTATTGATAGTAGCCTAATAGTCCACCATAATATCAGAAGTAGTAGTAGTAGTAGTAGTCTATATGTGCTAACTGTACTGATAGTAGCAATGGAATCCATAATGTCATGATTTGCATTTGGGGAAAAATTTACTAAAAGTATAATATGCAAACCTAGTTCATAAATCAGTCAGAAAGCACTTGCTTTAAAGATTATATAATTATTTTGCCAAGGGGCGCAACGGTTTCATTCAAATCTTAAACTGTTTTTCTTTCATTTGGTCCCAGACAGTAACAAAAATACAGACATTATATAATTAGAAGCAAATGGCACAGTATTATGTAATCTAGAAGTCTGGTTCAACCCAAATCTCATTTAACCTCTTGTGTGCATGTCCTCCCTGCGTTACTGTGGCAGAGTGGTCCTGTCTCCTGCCTCTCATTAAGGAGGTTGTGGGTTAGACTCCTGATCTGTCTAAGTGGAGTGTGCACGTCCTCCCTTTGTTACTGTGGCAGAGTGGTTATCCTGTCTCCTCCTCTCATTAAAGAGGTTGTGGGTTAGACTTCTGATCTCTCCGAGTGGAGTGTGCACGTCATCCCTGTATCACTGTGGCAGAGTGGTTAGCTTGCCATAGGGATATTGAGAGAAGAAACGGCAGTTGCTGGTTGTGTCACTGTTTGTGGGTTTAGCCTGTTCTTCAATTCGCAATACAATATTTGATAGCATAAATCAGGTAGTAAGCATTTTTCAGAAAACAAAATGTATTTATTAACTGATTTATATGTATTTATTTTAATATCCTTGAACTGCAGGGCTACCGTAGGTTCACTGCAGAAGAGATGGGTCGTAAACATTTATAAACCACATTAAACATCCCCCATTGGAAACCTATGAAAGGTTCCCCCTAAATCACTGAAACTGGCATTAGCTGGTATTAGCGATACATCACCCATCTCTACAGAATTTTGGTTTCTTTCAGACTGCAAGCCTGTTTTACCAACAACACTGTTCTATTCTCTAAATAAGTCACTTTCTTAACCATGAATATAAGGGAAACTCCACAATGAAAAATGAAATAAAAACAACAGGGGGAAACACTGATTTCTGCTTAAATAAAAGTTCCTAGTTGGAAACCTCTTTTTTGTGTATCAGCCATAGTTAGGCTTAACTAAAATGGTTTTGCTATTATAACTAATTTTACTGTAGCATTAGTTTGAATAGCATAACAATACAGCCTAGTGTTTTTAAAGCTACAGTATGTAACTTTTCTGCATTAAACGTATGTGTTAATTGTTCAAAAGCGCATTGAAAAACATGCATTATTACTGTAAGTGGATCCACCTCTCCAGAGATCTGACCTGTAACCCCTAATAGCTGAAATTCTGTGGAGTATTCCCTGTAAAGCAATAACTGTTCCAATGGCGACACTCAGTTTGCTAACAGTCCACCAGAAAGGTTACATAGTGCTCCTTTAAAACTGTTGTTTTCATGACGTTACCAGACAGAGATGAACACATCTCCAGCTGAAGTATGTGGAGCGTCCAAAATACAGTGCGTCTGATAAGTGCGTCTCAAGGCCAAATCAAGGCCTTATCTTACACCAGTCTGTCCACACGGCAACAGACCATAACAAATATAGAAACAAGAATCTCACTGTCTATTTTGGTTAAGGAAAAAGAACTGATAAAGTCCCACTACATCCAAAACAATAATGGTTGATTGTGTTTTGACTCTGTTTATTATCTTCAATTTAGGCATGAAGCTTTTCAGGTTTAGTGTTTCCGTGTTAAGCTTGGTTCAACAACATCCTCAAAAATGTAAACTTATATCATCGCTTGTTAAGTACTGAAATGTAATGTGTGTAGTACTGAGTTATGCATCAGTTACAATACCTCAAGAAGTAACTTTTAGAATAAACTGTACTTCGAAGAATAGTTTTTACACAGCATCATCCTTGTTACAATACGCTTACTCATAGATGGCTCAATATGATATTTTCCTCAGTCGATAACGATACCCGGTATTTGCCGATATCAATATAATTTTTTTTAATTGGTGGCAAGTCCGACAAGCTGACGTAAAGCTGTAGAATAAAAAAAATAAAATAAAAATATTACAAAAGCAAACACACAGCCCACCCCTTTAGCATAATTGTTGTTCTATCTGTAGAAATATTACAGATAAATATTTTACTGATACCGCTATATGAAAACGTTTCCCAATGTCATTAATGCCAATATTAGCTTACCTTTGTATCTAAAAGATAAGATCTAGATTAGATCTAAACTACTTAGATCTAAACTACAGGTATAGCAGTTTTTATGCAGAATAAGACGGGAGATTTTGTTGTTTGTGGAGGAAATGTTATTAACTGTGTCCATTCAAATTGCTATTTTGATTTGATTGTGATTAATCTTGCAGCCCTATTGACCTTATTCCGCCCCGGCCACTTTTGCCTCTAAATGCTCCAAACCGCGATTTCTTTGTGGTGGCACTTCTTGTTAAGTGAGAGTCCCATTCATTTCAATGGAGAATTTGAGAAAAGTTTTGCCGCTAAAATATAATATAAAGTAGGCTGATTTGTGTAAAACGTTCTATATTCATGTGCACTAGCAAGTCAACACTGCACCAATTCTCTGGAGACCTTAAAACGACTTTGTAGTTCCTATAGAACGTATTTACTGTCAAGATCTGCCGCCCCATGTGAAATAATACAACCCGAATGACGATGGCGGTGCCCACGGCAACTTCTGGAATA
Organism: Periophthalmodon schlosseri; assembly: GCA_000787095.1. Classification (NCBI taxonomy): domain Eukaryota; kingdom Metazoa; phylum Chordata; class Actinopteri; order Gobiiformes; family Gobiidae; genus Periophthalmodon; species Periophthalmodon schlosseri. Next base: position 36,225 of record KN483948.1, read on the forward strand.
AGGTGAATATGACAGCATCTCCCGAAATCACTGATACTGGTATTAGCACCGATATATTACCCATCCCTACTTGAGTACAACATTTTGGTCAGCTTTCTGACTCCTATTTTACCACCACATGTTACGAGGGATATTACTATTCTACTCTCTAAGTAGGTGGTTTTCTTAAGCATAAATATAACTCCACAATGAAAATTGAAAGAAAAAGACCAGGGGGAAACACTGAGTTCTGCTTAAATGAAAGTGTAGTCTTATCTAGAGACTTGGACACCCATTGGGCAAAAACTGAATGCCCCATCAAATCAAAACGTCAGCATTGGCACACTAACCCATTGTTCTGTCCTCTTAACAAAGAGCTCTCAGACACTAATGTGAATTTGACATCTGATACCCCCCACTCTGATAAGACCAAGGTCTGCCTGTTTGTTGAACCTGACTTTTGGTGGCACATTTTTGGCGCTTGTTGCTAGCCGTATTGTCGTGCAAACTCCTCCACACCTTGTTTTAGTGCCAGCTTCCCGGGGCATGGTGCCAGTTTCCCAGCCGCCCCGCCATTCATCCAGGGTTCACCCACCTCCACAGCTGCACACACTTACCAGCTCAGGAGAAGTCTACGGGCCCTCTCTTTTGTTAATGAAATAATTGTTTTTAAGGACCCTTATTGGCCGATAGAGAGAGGGTTGTTGACTAAATAAGGCTTCGCGAAAGTTAGATTGAGGTTTTTTTGACTGAAATTGTTCTATGAATGTGGATATCAGCTAGGGTTAGATTAATCGCAATCGAATCAACATCGCAATTTGAATTAGCAATTAGCAAATCGCAAACGCGGCACTTTTTCAAGTACTATAATTTCCTCCACCAACAATGAAAACAACAACATTTTCGAAGCATCTTGCATAGCATATATATCCCCACTGGCTTTCTCGTCTTGATTGTATCGTCTTAATGCGGTTGCATGGTTGAATTGTTTGGGTTTGTGGCGGAGCTTGTTTAGTCTGAAGCCAGCTCTCTCACGCTCTCACTCTCCATAACAGCGATACCGAGAGGAACACAGGGAGAGGGGCAAGTCTGCACACGCTGACAACTGGCAACAGCCCCAACCATTCAAAACCAGGTGCTTCCTCCATGAGCTATTGTCTAACAGTGTCCAACAATAAAGGTAGCGGCAGACATGGGGTTTGGAAAGATATTAACTTTGGTTTTAGTTGAAATTACGGCTCGGCAGTTAATCGAATTTGAATCAAGAGCGAGAGGCAGTTGTTTCAGCTTGGGTTGTTTTTATGGAGAGGTCTACAGGGAAATCGTCTGTCAGGAAAAGCATGTGGTTTTGAACTGAGTTCAGACTTAAGAGGAAGAAATTTGACTATTCTGTTAATAGGCAATGGCATGATTAAAAGTCTGTATTGTTTATATTCAGGAAATTAACATTGACAGGCATTTCTATTTGCTTTTAAGAAGACAAAAATTATAATTACAGGCATTTCTATTTGCTTTTAAGAAGACAAAATAAAATTAAAACAAAAATCATGATTGATCAATATGACAAATTTTGAAAATACATGTTCGCCTATGATTTTGTAATGTTATGTCTTCTGCAAATACCCCATCTACGTGTGGCCTGGTGAACCTGCAAACAAATGCCAATCAAGTACATTTACAATACCGTCCTGTTCAAAATGCTTTACAAATTCCTCAAAAAGATCATTTAAGGGGAAAAAACTATGTAAGATATCAACCAAGGCTGAAATTTTGAAATCTCATCAAATTTGCACTTTGAATCGTCACAAGTTGCACACACTGCACTTACTTTGGTTGTAAATCTTCCGCGAATACCTGATCTTGTCTGAAAATGTATGCATACCTTTTAGTTAGTAAGTCTACAAACGTGCTCTGAAATGCATGACATTCTTTTTAAAGGTTTGAATAATGGGAATACTTTTAGATGCCCTTTACAAAACCCCTTGATGGGAAACTCTGCTATCCATCTATCCATAACCTGTTTTAGATTAAGAAGAATGATAAGAATGACAATGACAAGCATGACATTTACAGTATTCGGTCTACACATCTTGCATGCTCTGAAATGCATGAAATTCTTAAAAAAAAAAGACAAATGGTACTTCTTTTGGACACTCTTTATAGTACTTCTGGTTGAAAAACTCTGCTATCTATCCATCTATCCATGACCTGTTTTCCATTAAGAACAATAACAGTATTACAGTATTTTGTAAGCCTATCATGATAACAAATTTTGAAGTTCGATATATCGCTGAAGAAAATATATACGATAAACAATAATACTGAAACAAATTTATGCCACTGATACAAAAACCCAAGAGCAGATTTAAACCACAAAAACTATTCTAAATCTACAATATTGTTAAAAATGCAATGCATGAGCTGCAATAAATAAACAGCAGAATGAGACTTTTTAGTACTTAGTTTGCATCTGTAATGAGTCATACAAGTTATTAATTCAACCTATTGTGGCTTAAATCTTATCATATAGCCAAAAAATAATCAAAAACTTCCCAGTCGTGCAAAGAAAAAGTACACACGATAAATACTGACCCTAAAACAGGCCCAGTATTTGGCCTAGTTAAATTTCTTTACATGCTCTGAAATGCTTGACATTCTTTTTCAAAGTCTGGCAAATGGGAATTCTTTTATACGCCTTTCACGGCACCCCTGTTTGAAAACCTCTCCTATCCATGAGCGATTTTCCATTAAGAACAATGACAATATTATAGTCTTTGGTCTAATTACACACCTTTTGTCTGTCCTTCTGTAAACTGTAAGCTGTATAATGTGGCTGTGACTTGTGCATGAACTCTGTCTCATTCAGCGGCACTGAGTCATGTTGTTGTGTCTACCGCCGACGAGTCCTGACCAGCTCCACCGGTTTTACTCACACTCACCTCCACCCAGAGCGCAAGCTTTCAAGTCAGCCCTGGACGCCCATAAGTTGGCGGTGCGATTCCAACCCCCGCAGATGACTGCTGTCGTTGTGTCTGTGGGCAAGACACTTGACCCTCCTCGATCCCAGTGTCTGCGTACGCTGGTGTATGAATGCGCGTGTGAATGGGTGAGTGGTTCCTTGATGTAAAGGACTTTGAGTGGCTTGAAAGTGGAAAAGCGCTATGAAAAAATCTGAGCTAAGTTTTTGCAGGGCCGCGTCGAGATTTTCGGGGGGCTGTGGGCAAGATAGTTCTTTGGTTCCCCTTGAAGTAGGTGTAGATGCCCAAACTTAAACGCGCAGCGACTATATTTGGTCTTGAAATCTTGAAAAACTGAGCTGATTGATTTTAAACCAGTTAAAACATATTCCTCACTTTCCTAACACATTTGGCGTATCCTAATTATTCACCACGATGAGTTTATGAGTGCATTTTACAACTTTTAGAGTTCAAAGCTGAATTTTAAGAACTAGCATGCTAACAGAGCACCAGCATAACTTCCTGGTTTACGGATGATGAAAGCGTCTTATAATTAGACACAGACAGCACACAGGTTCATTTTGACCCTAAGAGCTGCTTTTACAATATAACTATACAGAAGCCAAACTAACTTTAGTTTGTTATGTGACAAGAATTAGGCACAGATCTCAAAACATTTTAATATGGTAACAGTAAAGAGATAATTTATCATTAATGCACCTGTAAATGTCTTGGTTGAAGTTCAAATATTGCTTTGATTTTGACAACTTTGATGATGACTGATTAAGGTCCACAAATTATGTTTTTGGGGGGAATATGCTAACAACTCCCCCTGCTGGCAATCCTGAAAATACTTTTGAATTGCCAGTCTTTCTCTTCTTTGCCATAAAACACCATCCATCCAGACATAGACCATAGACTTGGCCTAAACCAGATTTAAATGGGACTAACCCGAGCCAAGTCCTGAGCAGACTAAAACACTGTGGGCGTGCACGTGAATCCCTCTGTGAGCGTGCATGTGACCTGTGTGTGACTCCGTCTGACTGGTGTCTTTCTCATTCAAATCAACCCTGCTCATTATAACCACAGCCTCAGGACAAGTCTCTGAGACCAGGACTAGACCGGGGCTAGACCGGGACTAGACATGGGTTCTAATGAAGTAAGATTTTCATATGCATCAGACAGGAAGAACAACACACTTCCTCTTATTTTTTGTTCACTTGTAAATTTAGACTGAAGTTTTACTGGAATAATAGGCAAAAACAATGTCTGCGACAATATTGAGCTTCTTAAATGTCGGAAGGGCTGCACAACATATTACGAAAATATCAATATCTCAGTATTGACTGGTGCAATAATCAATATCACAAGAAAATACATATATTGCTACAAAGTTTAGACTTGAGTTGGTCTTAGTTTTGTCTTTGTTAAAAATGAAGACATTTGCATTTTGTTTTAAATTTACTGAAATTACTGTGCCAAAAGGTTAAAATTAAATTAAAAATACATTAAAATAATTACAATATAATATCATTATCAAAACATACAAAACATAGTAATAGAATATCACATCTTTTTCTCAAATTTTGCAGCCCTAGTTGGTGGTAGACTTTGTCATTCAGCATAAATTATGTTCAAACTGTTTAAGCATCAATTTTAGCATCAATGCTAACATTGATTGATGGGCGGACTGAAAGTTATATGAGGTAAATTTGTATCAGGTAGTAGGTTTGATTGGGTGGGCAAGAATTTCATTTTCAGGCAATGCTATAGCTAGAGCTGGCCCTGGTTAGCATTAGCCAACATAAAAATGGTTTTAGATTATGATATTGGATCTACTAATTGGCGTGTCGATACCTGAAAGATTTGCAATATTGACATCAAATGCTTTTCATCCCTAGATTTTTATTCATTGTATAGAAAGTCCAGTTTCAAAATCAAATCAAAGTTTGTTTTGAATGTTAGCTGCTGGTTAGCACACAGACATTTTAAAGTCTAGTCCAACAAGATTGTAGAAAACCAACACTGAGATTTTCACAAATGTTTTTTTTGTCTACTTCCTGGATACTATAATTTTTCATTGTCCATAAACCCCATATTAAGCTGTATCTGCTCCTTCATTTAGTGTTTCACTGCAGTCCATTAGCTCACTGTTAGCCATTGCCATTCGCACTGAAGACCTTTGTATGCGGTTGCTCCAAAATATCTACATTACTCAACCAGTCTAACCCACCATTTAAAACAGCTATTTTCTCAAAATGTCCAACCAGCTACTCAGACAATGAACTGCTTTTATGACATTGTGTTTTATAAGGGACAGTTTCTCATGGACAATTGAGGTCGCTGAATTACGTTGACATAAGAATAACATTGCGGTCAAGTTGTCATAGTAACAAAACACGGAAGGCGCTGCTTGGTTTAACTTATAGCATTTTATTTCCGTGGTTTCAATGGTTCTGGTTTTGCAGTTGTCTTTGTCTACATGGAATCATTTGTGTTTCTCCTCTGCACCATATATTCACTGTCCCTCCTCTGTACCATATAATCACTCTCCTTCCTCTCTACTATATATTAACCTGTCCCTCCTCTGTACCATATTTATCCCTCCTCTGCACCTTATATTCACAGTACATGTCCAAACCATCTCAATCTCAAAACTTCTATCTCCAAAACATCCATCTCTCCTCGTAGCAAGTCTCCATAGCCTATTGTCCAAGTTTTGTTTTCCTCAAAAATTCACACACGACCCAATACATACTGGTGTCTAATTGGTCGGTCAGTGTAGTTCACAGGTCATAGGTCGCTGTCTGCTCATAGTAAGGTCAGAATATACTCTGGACTGTGTCAAGGTCAGTGTGAATTGAAAACGCCTACACACTATTAGCACAAGCATTAATCTTTCATGTTAGCATTGTTAGCTCATCGATACCTTTAGGTCTCTGCAGAATGTTTCAAAATGATAATTTCCATTTAGTAAGGATATACATTGCTATTATATTGTGTAGTTTTTATATCCCAAACTTAACTACTAATCAGTCGTGTTACTAGTACAGCTTTAGCATTAGCTTAGCAAGCGTCAATCTTTAGCAATTCCATTAATTTTATAAAATAATACAGAAAAATGAAAATAAAAACAGACATTGCTAACTCCACCCACCTCTCGCGTCCAATGACTCAACAGTCTGCCCTGAAATGTTTCATAGCAGAACTGCCTGGCCGTATTTGAGTTTTTCTTATGTAAATCGTGAGCAAATTGGGTGCCCCCTTGCCCCCTGTCTCACTCGGGTCAGATGCACTGTGGGAACTTAGGGACTCAAAACTCCCACCAACCAAGTCAAAGCACACAAGGATTCTGAGCAAGATAGGAAATAAAAATCATTTCAGTTTGCAGATGGTTCAGAATTGACAAAGCCTCTTGGTTGAGACATAAAACATCTTAAAACTTAAACATAAAATAGTATTGTGTTAATATTGTAATAAAAGAAATGATCGAAAACTAATCTTGATTTTTACTTTTAAACAAACCACGTTTAATCCTGTTTTATCATAAGTCCGCAGTGCATTTTTTTTAAGTATAGGCCTAGTTACCAAATACTTTGAGTCTTACATATTCGATTTCTTAGCCATATTCTTTGAGCTTGCAAGGTTGCTTTCATTTTTCATTAATCTGAAGTGAGAGTGTTATACCGTGGCCAAACCCCCTTGTCAAAGTCTGATCTCGTCTGATCTCAGGAGCTAAGAAGGGCTGGGCCTGGTTAGTACTAAAACTGTTGTTGCTCCCTTAGGCAAGAGACTTCACCCACCTTGCCTAGAATGCTGTGTGTGCTGTCGTTAAAGGGGCTGATGGCGCAGATTGGCAGCTTCACTTCTGTCAGTCTACCCCAGGACAGCTGCGGCTATAGTATTAGCTTACCACCATCGAGCATGGAGTGAATGAATAATGCAAGACTAAATGAGACTATTATTATGATCTCAATATAACAGTGTGTGGCAGACTTATAACTTAATCCAATATGTCGATTCTGTTGCGTCTTCTTTACTTTCAACAGCACAAATATTAAGCCATGAGTCTATGAAGCTAGCTTGAAGATGTCCCACTTTCATGATTTTTCTATTTTGTCACTGTCAAAGCCATTCACTTTTGCGTTTTCTTGAGTTTCAGTGCAGGGGCAGTGGAGTGTGCTTGTCCTGGAGGAACTTTCCCACAGAAGGATGCCATAAATAAAAACATGCAGCGAAAGAGGAAGTGGAGTGACTCGGGGTTAGCAGCTAGTCATGCGATCACAGATCTAGTCAAACGAATGACCTAAGCACTGATGTACAAAGATTTTAACTATAAATGTAACCTTTTTATTTATTCATTTCTGCAGTATTGGATGTGAATAAATAGCTTGTTGGAGCTGGGAATCAATCTAACAGCGCTGAGGCAGATAATGTGTGCTGCAAACATGATCGTGCAAAACAATTATTATGCAATTTTCATATTTTTTACACAATCTCGGTCGCAAATAGAACAACATTATCAGACATTCTAAAACAAAAAAAGGAAACAAAAGTAACAAAAATAATGGTAGTTATGGATGATTTATTTATTTGATTTATCTTTTGGGAACAGTATGTTGTTAGTAGGCCTGTCACGATAACACATTTTGAAGTGCGATATATTGCTGAAGAAAATATACGCGATAAAGGATAATACTGAAACAAATGTATGCCACTGACACAATAATACTAAAGTAGAATTATCTCCAAAAAACATTCCAAATGAACAAATAAATAGCAGAGTGAAACACTTTGGTAGTTAGTTTGTATCTGTAATGAGTCATAGAAGTTACTTATTCAACCCTCCACAGCTCAAATCTAATCGTAGAACAGGAACAATAACAAAAAGTTCCCCACTTGTACTAAGGAGAAGTACCCACAATAAATATTACTTTACTGTTCCATCTAACATATATTGAACGATAAGTCAATATAGTATTTATCGTGACAGGCCTAGTTGTTAGAGAACATACACACACACATACACTTTTACAAACACCAAATACGTATTGGAGACAAGGCAGGTGCAGTGTCTTGCTTAAGGACACAACAACAGTATGCACTAGAGCTACAGCAGATCCACTCTGGCACATGGTATTCCCAGCATTCTCCCATCCTAGATCTACCCAGGCACAACCCTGCTTAGCGTCTGAGGTCACACAAGATTGGGCTTTCTCAAGGTGGAATTTTTTGGATGATTTGCTTTGTTTTTGTTTTTAATAGGTCAAGAGGGAGACTTCTTTTAGTTTTTTAGGTTATTTTTAGCCTGGATTTATACATTTCTTAGCTTTAGCATTAGCCTTATAAGTCTAATGTCTAGATGAATTAAAAACAATATATAAATAAATACATAAAAGCAACTTAACAATCTTGAAAGACAAGACATAATGAAAGCCAACGTTGTTTAGCTAACATTTTGCTAGCAACACACTGCTTTACATTGTTTACCCCTTATGTAAAGCCTATAGTCTGAATCGGCCAGTAGTCCAACATGGCGTTTTGTCTCTTGCTAATTACCCGTCTAGAGTGTATGTCTGGAAGTTGTCTGGTCCAAGTTTGCGTTTCTCTTTCCCACGTCTTTTGGCTGTCCCCATCTGTCTGCGACCCCCCGTGCCCCCCCTGCTGTTTACGGGACGTCCCATTCAAACCTTTTGTAAGCAGGGGGAGTTTGTTGGGGGTCGCTCAGCTGTTCCTGTCCATGGGAATTTGCCTAAAAGTCTACTGCAACTCTTGACTAGATTCAGAATAGAGTGTACCTAGACGAGGACACACCAACTGCCTTCGGACATGTAGACTTAACCTTAGCTTTAGTTACTTTTTTTTAGTTTTGCTTTAGTTTTTTTTTAGTTTTTACCAAGTGCCTGGAGATATACAAGTGCCTATACCAAGTTGAATCAGTGGATTTAAAAGGAACAGCTTTAGGGAAACAGGATATTTTTTTCATCAGAAGCTTAAAGACAATGCAGCCTCCATCCGGAAGCCACAACCATGAAGACTGTGTGCCAACACAACTTTGTGGTGAGTTCAAAAACTGACAAAAAGTTAGTAAAAAGTCCTCTGTAACAAGTAAACTTTTCTGATTTGTGAATATTTATTTGGGGGATTTCCGATGTTCCGAGTTTCATGTTTTTTATGACGTGCATACAATATTTTGTCCTGATTTGTGTTGATATTGTGGTGGCACTAAGTTCCTTTTTCAAATATCTGATACTTTTTCAAGTCACAATGGGTGTTATTGTCTTGGAGCTTGTTTTTAGTTACAGGGAGAGGAAATTAAATGACGAGGCCACAGAATTTTTAATATATAAAAAAACTGTTAGCTACTGTACTGTTAGCAAGTCCACATATAATACAGGCTTACAAGAGGGAGATCAACATTTGGAAGTCAAATTTATATGTAGATAATTTAAGTTAGTGTTAGCTGTCATAACATTCAAATAGGGGAAGCGTTCAATATGCAAAAGCTAGCATGTTTTGTTTTTTTTGGAAATGGTTTGTTATTGCAAAACTTATTTCTACACTATAAAAATGCGTTGTTATTATAGCTGTTACTTTAAGTCTAGAGCATCGTGTAATGTTTGAAAAAAGGAAGCGTCGTCTACATCAGAAGTGGAGTACATAGAATTTGATTTGTTCAGTGACTTTAAATGAAGTATTTTTTATCATTTATTAAAAATTATATAAATTATTTTACTGTCAGTCTAATGTTTGGACTTATGCTCCCATGAGCTCTTAGGGCAGGAGTTTCTGAACTGTTTACATCAAGTACAGCTGAAAAATGAGTGATCTGTATGTGCCTATAACTTGCAACAGAAGTGATCCCTACACTGCAAAAATGGATACATCAGTCAACATGGGTTTGGTTGGTTTTGTTTTGATTAGTACTAGAAAAACATCTATGCATTCATGTATGTATTGCCATTGGGGTAGGAACATGTTTTGAATTTTTCCAACAGAAAAATGCTTGAAAAAAGAAGTTGCGTCAAAATATAAATGAAATATCTTGAAATAGGTCAAATATATACACTGCAAAAAAGGTAAACTTGGAGAATATTTGATTTTGATCTCATTAGCTTTGAATTGTGAAGTTGTACTTTGAAATTTTGCTTTACCAGTAAAATATATACGATAAAATATATATGCTAGCAAAACCTTTGTTTAAAATTCAAGTCAGTCAAGGAGACCTCATTTGCAAAGAACAGACATTGTGTAGTATTTGACCATAGCAGCCCTTGTGT
>KN483948.1:46543-81216 GCA_000787095.1 Periophthalmodon schlosseri
CTAAAGTAGTGGGGTGGTAAGGTGATGTCTAGAATAGCACGTTCACATCACTGTGTCTGGTTCACTGTCTGTGCAAATGTGTCTGTGGAGGAAGAGGAGTGGTAGGAGGAAGGGCGAGACGTCTGACTCTGCTGCGACCTCTGACCCCCAAAGCCCGCCCCCCCATCTCACCCCCGGGCCCCTGGGGACAGCCTGGGGAAACCCTGTGGAAATGTGTGTCTGAATGACGGCTCTAAACAAAGAAGTGTCTGTGCCGCACATATGAGGACACTGGCTGAGGATGAAATTATAGTCTTGTCTTTTTTATTGTTTGGCATTTTCAGAAAAGACAGTGTTATGTGGTCTGTAAGCAGAATGTTTTCTGTCTACAAATTTGTCACTGCAAAAACTTCGCTACGTGACGACAGATAGTGCGATCTAGTCTAGTTGAAAATGTGTGAAACCTTTTATTTTGCGTTGGACTATGCTGATATCTAGTTCAAATGATTTGATTTTAGAACATTGTTCTTGATTTGAATCAGTTTCAGAATTAAGAGTTCTTTACCTATTGTGTTGTGTTGGCATGTTTCAAAAAGCTGTAATAACCTCAATCTACAATGTAGTGTTGTCACGATACAAAAATTTCAAACTTGATTTGGATACTAAGGAATAGACTTGATACTCAATACTGATTCCGATACTACGATGATAATAAAAACACTCTTTTTTTAGACAAGAGAATATGATTTTCAACATTAAGCGGTATTACATTCTTTTCTATTCCCATGTGGCCTTATATCTGTGTAATCCCTCAGTATCCAGGTAGGTTCCATAGTGGTCCGTGGGCGTATACTAGTCTATGTGCCTTATACTTGTTCTGATACAGCTCAAGATCATTCTAAAGGTATTCAGGGAAGGTTCATTTTTGTCCTTTGAATGTGACTTTTTTAGTATTGATACCTGCTGAAATGAGTATCTAGTTTTGGTAACAGTTTTAGTATTGATTATCTGGGCTCATAATGTTTGTCCTCATATTGTCTTCAAAAATAGCTTTCAGTATAGATTTCTTGAACGTAAACAAGATAGACTTAATCAGTGCCATTCCACTTTCTTCCTCCACAGTCCAAAATCTGCTCCAAACCACATTCTTTTACTGACAGAGGATTGGCTGTAGATCTCTCCATCAAAAAGACCCAAGCAAGACTGGGCCTGGTTAGTGCTCTGGATGGGAGAGATGGGGGGATGCAGATACCAATTGTTTAGAATCCAGAGCAACCAGTGGCCTATGATAAGCTCTGCTGATCATTTTGAGCCCTTATGTAGGGCCAATTTAGTTTATTTATCCACAGCCGTTTTTTTGTTTGTTTTTTTTACCATAAATCTATAAGAGAGCTCTGTCGTCGTGTTTTGTGTTATCTCTTTGCCGATGTACTAAAAAACGCAAATATCTGCCAACCGATATATCAGCCAACAGATTTCTAGCTCTAGTGCAAACTTTTGTTTTGTTCTTAGGCAAGGCACTAAACCCACATTGCCTGCTATGAATGTGTGTGTGCAAATGTTGGTTGTGGTCAGAGGGGCCGATGGCACTGTTTGGCTGCCTCGCTTCCATAAGCCTATCACAGGGCAGCTGTGGCTACACTAGTGAATGAATATTGGTGGCTGTAAAGCGTCTTTGACTGTCCCCAAAATACTCTATAAATTGAATGCAAAAACAGCATCACTGAATCTCAATCTTGAATAATATCAATTTATTTGCTCAACCCTAATTGATAGTAGTAGTAGTATCCATATCCATATTTTTGACAGCTCTGCTCCTGAGTGGTTTCCCGTTGCATCACCAAGATTGGTCAAATGCAGATGACTTACACAACAAAGCTCCATTCACCCAGTCAAAGTTAAAACTGCCACTACCTGGTTCCAGTCACACTGTATGGTGAACTGTGTCTAAGCATCTTGTCTTTGTGTTTGCCCCTTTAGCCCAGCTGGAGTTTGTGCAGATCCTGGTCATCGTGGTGGTGATGATGGTGATGGTAGTGGTCATCACGTGTTTGCTGAACCACTACAGACTCTCGGCCCGCTCCCTCATCCACAGACACAACACGGAGCGAAGGAGGCATCAACCCCTCGCCAATGTAAGGCATTAAAAACCTACACGCTGAAAAAACATGGTTACTAGTTTAATTAAAATGACGAAAATAGGGTGACTCAATTTTGCAGCAGCAGATCACAAAGATTGGTGTAATTTTCTGCAGAAAACAAAATATTCTGTCTTGTATAAAAACTGCTAACCCTGTAGTTTAGACCCCTACAAACATGTTCTGAAATGCTGGTGAAATGGTATTCTTGTATTTGTAAGTGTTCATATTCCTGAATATATTTAAATGCCATTTGAACAGAATCCAATTATTAAAATATAAGTCTCAATGCTTGTCTGCAAAAGCAGGTAAAATATAATTTTCCAAAACCATTCAGCCCTTTGATTCACTTTAATTATTTTCAAGATGTTTCCTACTAGCAAACGCAGCTATTTCAGAGCAACTCTATTTGTTTATACAGGCCAAATTGAAACTAATGTGGAGATAGTTAAACCAAGTGTCCTAAACTCAATGCCAAACCTTAAATAATGATCATAATGTGATGTTATCATTGGAAAGACATCTAATAAGCTGCAGTTACAAAATAATTAAACTCATCTGACAACTCATCTCCATCAACAAGTGAATATATTCTAAATGTTGACTCATACATTCTTCTATCTTGAGTTTAACATTAGCAGACAATGGCACCAGACACTACACGTTTACAGTCAACAATTCTGATCTATTAGAATGTTCATTTCATAAACAGTTTAACAAGTCTGGCTACGTTTTTAACTCCTTTCAAATAGTCAAATAAATTCCTAAGTAAATTCACCCTAAAACCATTACCACTATAACTGCATTTGGCTCACAAACTTGTCCAACTAGTTTTTGACTTCATATGCAAATACATTGGCCAACTTCCAGCTTCGTTAGTGCTGCATGAATGGATAAAAAGATCACCTAGATATTTCTACTCTGCACATCTGTGAAGATATGATCTGACTGGAAATGGGTGGAAGTCGGCCAAAATAGGAAACAAGTTCAAGACAGTTTCCTAATTCAATTCCAAATGATTCAGCTGAATGAATACATTTGATCTTTTACAGGAGGCCAGTCTGTGGTCCTCAGAGGGGACTAATGTGCCTATCAATGAGGTAAGTTCATCATTTAAAGCAAAACTGTAACTTTCTGGAAGTGGCACGTCTCCTGCATGATTCCATGGAAACAGACAGTTAAAATCATACTTCGGAACATTCTCCATGGAGATAGATAGGCTTGCATATGCCATACCATGGAAGATTATAGCCAAAAGAACATTTCCATGGAGTCAAGTAGGTGAAAGCTCCTTGTGTTGTACTAACTTTCTATTTGTATGTTGTATTTTTGGCCCAGGGACTGCGGATGTAAAGTAGTTTAGTAGCAATAATCTGTCATATTTACATTAGTATAAAGATGTTCATTAATGTGCATTGTCCCTATCAGATAAATAAATAAAAAATAAAGGCCCTACTCCAGGCCAAGTAAGAGTCAGGTTTGTGGAGGTGCAAGCCCGCTCACAAAAGTTTTAATTGCAATAAAAAACATGCTTTTACTTTAGTTTAATTTTAGCTAAAAAGTTACATGGTTGGGCTTTAATAACAACTGAAATGTTATTTTATTTATTAAAGTGTGCATCTTTTTTTCCTAAAATGTATTTTCCTAGAAAAATATAGACTAGTGCATTTGTTCAACCATCGCCCCCAACACACCCACACAGTGCATACAGAAATATCCACCTTAAGCAATAACATTAATACAAAAATAAAAGAAATAGAACTTGTTTGTCATAGTGTAACAATAAAAAATATATATTTGTTTTAGGGTTGTCAAAAGTATTGAAAATCAGATACTAATCGATATTAAAACTAGTATCAAAACCAGATACTCATTTGAGCAGGTATCGATACTAAAAAAGTCACATTCACAGGACAGAAATGAGCCTTTCCTGAATATCTTTTGAATGATCTTGAGCTGTATCTTTCACAAGTATAAGACACATAGACTAGTCTACGCCCATGGACCACTATGGAACCTACTGGACGACTGAGGGATTACACCGATATAAGGCCACATGGTATCATTTAATGTTGAAAATCACATTCTATAAAGAGTGTTTATTATCATCACGGGATCGGAATCAGTATTGAGTATCAAGTCTATTCCTTAGTACCAACATTGAGTTTGAAATGTTAGCGTCATGACAACACTCATTTGTAATTGCAATATTTAACAAAGTTATCAATTACAACATGTTATTTTGTCCAAACTCTAACTGTCATATCCCTATCCCCCAGCCACAGGTGTACAGCGCGCGGCCCCCAGACAGACTGCAGCCCTCCTCGGTGCCACCGCGCTTCCAGTCTCCGTACGGGGCGAGCCGGTTCCAGCCCACCTACCCTTACCTGCCGCGCGGCGTGATCGAGCTGCCCCCCACCATCGCGCTGTCCGACGGGGAGGAGCCACCCCCCTACGCTGGGCCATGTACGCTGCAGCTGAGAGACCCGGAGCAGCAGCGGGAGCTCAACAGGGAGTCAGTGAGAGCGCCCCCTAACCGGACGGTGTTCGACTCGCAACTGGTGACGCATGGCAACTGCACACACAACAGGTGAGGAGGCGGAGTGTGACAATAACGATTTTTTATGGCGTATGTCTGCACGTATGTCTATGGAGAAATGTTCAGCAGTTACCGTGGTGACACAATGCACACATTAGCAGACGCTGCCAGTTTTTAGATTGCCACAAAACTCAAGAAAAAAATACAAAATGGATTTAAACAACACATTTTCAAGAGTCTATGATCATTATGAATGTTAATGGTCCAGTTTAGGTGTTTGATTTTCAACAAAAGGTGAGGGTGACCAACTGAAAAACTATTGGCTAATGCTAGCTTCAGGCAGAGTAATGCCTCAAGTTAGCACCCCCCCATAAAAGTATAATAATGTTAAAAAGCATGAGGTGTAATAAATAAACAGAAGAATGAAACACTTAAGTAATGAGTTTGTATCTATAAAAAGTCATATAAGTTATTTATTCAACCCTCTACACCTCCAGCGATAAGTCAATATAGTAATTGGAGTGTAATGCAGACACTGGTTTATGTTGGGGATATGGCATAATAGAGTTTGGCACCATTTTGAAGTCTTGGCTTGAAGATGCAGTTGAGTGGATATTGTAAACAAGTTCCTAGACTCACAGTAAATTCTTTGATAATTATTGCAGTGTTATGATGTTATTGGACAGACTTTTTACAAGTTGCAGTAATGTATTTATTGACAACTCAACTTCAAAGCGGGAATTACAAATATGTTGCCTCTCAATTTGTAAAGTCACCCTGTAATTATTATTACCATAACTGTGGCATGCTCCCGCGCCTGTTTCACAAAGTATGTTTACTTTGCACACCCGTGAAAATACGGATCTCACTTCAGGTAAAGTGAGTGTCTGACCAAGTACAACAAGAGATAGGAGTGGATCAATGGGTCCTTCTAGTAAAAAGGTGCTTCTCAAGGACAAGTGAATAACATTGAAGTACCATAATAAGCCTCTTCTTAAATACCATAACAAAGATGATCACCCATGACATGAAATAAATCGCCCGGAGGCACTCTTTTATAAATACAAAAGTTGTTTATTTGAAGTGGGAAGCCTCGATGAAGACCTACAAAGGCTGAAACACATTGGCATCCCGGGTGCCTTTGTTTTTTTTATGATAATCATAGCCATTATACAAAAGAAGTTTATTATGTTATTTTAATGTTATCTGACAAAGTAGTCAGATACTCAGGGCCAATTCTAGCCAAGTGGGGGCAATTCATAAGAAGTCTGTGAGAGAGTCAGTGTGATGATTTTAATGGTGTTATGTAACCATGTAGCCAGAGTCCAGCGCCTGCTTGTCTCCATGGTGATGTTATTGTTTTGGCTGGAATGTTTCAGAGTGTAGCTTTCACTTACTTACTTACTGTCCATGGAGAGCTGCAGGTGCACTACCAGGCCAAGTTGTAGGCCAGATCTATGGAGAAGTGACACAGCTCATACAGTATAATATATATTTTTAAGCAATAAAAACACCTGTAATTGAATAAATGCAAGACAGATTAATATCATACTGTGGAACATTCCTGTCAAGATAAAAGAAAAGTTACATAGTGCACCTTTATGTCAGATACATTTATCATGTTTTAACACAAATTCTTATCTTCTTTGTGCCTGTGTTGTGCTTTTGCAGTTTGCAGTTGCCGCCCCCTAGTGTCCACTCTGGCATGAGCGTGTTGGAAGCACAGGAGTCCCGCCTGCACAAACACTCCAGGGTCGACGGCGCCCCTCCCACGTACAGCGAGGTCATTATCGGACACTTCTATCCCCCGCCAAATCTACCGGCCAACCACAATCGAACTGCCAATCCCCCCAGTACCAGAACTGCCCCTACCCCACCACACTCCCTCATACATGGGCTGCTCCGCGGCTCCACGGACCAACGCAACAGCCGGAACAGCAAAGACAAGCCTCACAAACCGCAAAACGTCTGACCGCGAAAGGAAAACCAGGAAGGAAGTGAGGGAAATCGAGCATGCTGATTGGCCGATTCCATGGAAAAAAGCACTTACGTTGAACCTTGGATGGTAACCGTGGGAAAATGGCGCCCCCTACTTTGCCGCCACCTTCTTCTTTATAAATATTTACCTGTTTTCATTCCTATCATAGCGAAACGTTGCAATCTTTCCACTCTGTCAGGCTATTTTCTTAATGATAATCCCTGTTTTGCTGCTTTTGAACGCATTTTATGTTGCAGTCCACTGCGGCGGCTCCTAGCTGACTTTAGCACATTAGCGCTTCCAGTTTAGACGTAGCTAGCAAAGTCTTAAAAATAGCAAACTAGATGTAGCAAAAGTGCTGAAAGTCTTCCCAGTGGAGGTTCTTCCCATAGTCTGCGTAAATAATGGACCAATGAGATAAATGTAAAAATGAGCTTGTTTAGGGTTGTCTAAATTATCGAATGAGATACTAATCAATACTCAAACTAGTATCAAAACTTCATCTAAGCAAGTATCGATACTGAAAAAAAAAATGGACCTTTTTTAATCTTGAGTTTGATCAGAACTAGTGTAAGACCACATGGCATAATAAACAAGTACTATTATTTTGTGTTGCTAACACGTGTAGCTATATTTCTCCTTTGTTAAAATTATCAGTCATTCAGTTTATAATAGGAACTATTCAGTAGCATCACCAGTTAGCATGTGGCTACAGCTAACTGAAATATTTTTTGTCCTTTATTGATGACATCACTGTCCTTTGGTCCAATATTTTCACACAGCCTGTGCCCTTGCCTTATTTTGACCAATTGGAGCCGCCGTTATATAAATTCCCAAGGAAGGTTTGCACAAAATTGTTCACCACAGGGGGATAAAAGTGAGATTACGTAAAGTAGGCATATTTTTCTAAACTTTGCTTTTATATGTCGTAGTTTTAGAAAAGAAAATCTTGTAAGCTATTAGCGTTTACAAGCTCCATACATGTCGACCTGTTCCTGAAACATGTATGCAAGCCGAGAGAAAGCACGATTAAGATTTTATTTATAAAAATGCTGAAAATGTTGCACTATTTTTTGCACAGATTTGACGTGAGACAGACTTATTTTGAAGGACTTTGTGGCTTCTGCCTTGACCCCAAGCCAGCAACAGTGCACAGTGTATTAAAAGCTGGACTCTACGCTATTATTATTCCAACCATTGGAAACAAATCCCCTGGTTTATGCAAAAGTATGAGTCCTAAGCATATTTTGTTTTCCAACATTGACCTGAGCGCCTAATCAAAAAAATCTCCAAAAATCTCTTTAGCATGTTTTCTTTTTCTAGACTTGAATTTTTAGCCAATCCCAAAGCGGGCTCTCACTACCTCGACCACGCAGTGAAGCACATTTTAAGTTAATCATCTTTTTAATTTTCCACATCGAACGAATGTCTGGACCAATCAAGACGATGTGTTAAGTTGTAGCATTAGCTAGATGTAGTTAGACAAGCTAGAGTTGTATTTGTTTTGTTTGTGGGTATCATGAAAGTGTGAGAGAGAATTGGAGTAGGATTATGAAAAGCCATTTGGTTCTCAGGATCAAAATATGATGCGATTGCGGCTGTGCACTGTTGCTACGGCAATTCACAACTGTCCAAAATTCACCTGGTTTTGCGCCGTTTCTGAGCACTTTACTGCAGCGGGAAAGAGAACGCAATCTCAGTATCAGCCATCGTCAAACCACAAGGGAAATCAAAACACAAAATCGTGTGAAATGGCGGAGTTGGAAGGTTTTAGGGCTTGATTTTAAAAGGATGCAAACAGATATGCTACAAAATTTTATAGATTCAAATTTTATCAGAGAAAATATTGTACAGTTTTAAGGTTACTGCAGAACTAGCTAAAACAATGTGCTGCAACCAGCCACATGTGTTGTCACTGGAGTAGGCTTTGGGTGTTGGAAGTGTCTGGCCCAACGACACAATGCCAGTGTGCATTCAGGTGAGGTTCAAACCAACTACCCTCTGGTGGCTGGGCATGCTTTTCCAACTGTGCCACTGTCGATTGGAAACTAAACATATATACTATATAAAAAAACATTGGGAATTTATAGTAATTTAGAGCTGTTAAATGTCTATTAAATTTAAATAGCCAATTTCCAGAATAACTAGTAACGTGAGCTAATTGTTCATTTGTCTCTTAATTATATTTTGGTTGGATGATATTTTGTAGTCAAACTGTTTGTGCTTTTGCAGCGCTGGTCGTGCTGTTGAAACTAGACACATTGGAGTGTTGACAAATGACACGAGTGTTAATAGCAGCATGTCTGGCGTCATTTCTTCTAAAACTTAGCCCTAAAACTAACAAATCCACCATTCTGTTTACCTTCACAAACTCCTGCTGAGGTCAGAGCCTAATGTAATGTTCAGTCTTTATGCAACAGCACCCTCCCCAGGAACCAGACCAAACTACACTCAAAACTCCAGCCTGAGAGGAGAGAGTTGAGGCCAAAAAATGAAAAACTAATCGAACACGGTGAATCTTTTATAAAAACTTTGTCTTTACCTTTAAAACATTAACAGTTAGCGGCTATATGTTTTAACAAAATTACAAAATATATGAAAAATCTGAAAAAACACAACTCAGTAGTTCAGTAACACTATTATTAGTTACAATTCAAGATTATTTGTAAAATTTGTAGTAATTAAATCATTTTAGAACTTTTTTTTTAGCTTTAGAGTGTTTAGTGC
Organism: Periophthalmodon schlosseri; assembly: GCA_000787095.1. Classification (NCBI taxonomy): domain Eukaryota; kingdom Metazoa; phylum Chordata; class Actinopteri; order Gobiiformes; family Gobiidae; genus Periophthalmodon; species Periophthalmodon schlosseri. Next base: position 55,905 of record KN483948.1, read on the forward strand.
GTTTTTCCTTTTGTGCCTTATGCTTTTAGATGTCCATAGAAAAGTATTTAAAAACATTAATTAGATTTTTTTATATTTAGTATGTTGAATATTTTCATTTCATATACTAAAAAGTATGTTTAGTAATGTCCCTTTTCTTTCTAGTTCATAGTTTTGTGTTAAAATAAATCAACAGAATTTTTAGAATACGACAAAGGTTTTAATCAGAAGTGTGCTCTGTGGGCTCACTTCCTCCTTACACAATGTTTACTGTCTCTCTGCTTTCAGCCGTTGGTATACGTTATGTTTATATAGATTTATTTTATATTTAAGACACGTTTCCCCCAAATCATTACTTTTAGAAATCCCAAAGTAGCTCGAGGAGTTAATAATCAGATTTCACTGTGACAAGACGCATTTGGTGTCAAAATGTATATTTATTTTAGATGTATTTTACTTTAAAATGGTTTTCTGTTGGAAGGGTTTGCAGCGGGTATAAAGAAAAGACTGGACGGCTCTGAATGAGGCCTACAATGTTAAGGAAATAAAACTTTGAAAGAAAAAATCCTGGAAATTTAGGGGAAAAAAAAAATTAAAGAAATGGCGTTGGCTGATGATACAGACAAAGGAAGAATCTAAAAAACAATATTACAGAAATTAAAAAAAAAAACATACATAAATGGCTTGTGGATGTTGCCCATTCAAAAGTTCACTGGAAATACAAAAACGTTTTAAAAATGTGTTGCTATTTGGACTATTTTAAAGGAATGAAAGATACCATGCGTCAAATTTTGCCGCATAAAATTTCCTGTGTACTTTTTAATTTCCTATAAAGTTATATATAGGCACTTCTTGTCTGTACCATAAAATCTCTTCCTGTTCTCTAGAAATGCTTGCTTTCCTCAGTATCCAATCATATCGTCCACTATACGTCCACTCTGGCCCGGCTTCCTCTTTTCTCCCATTGGCCAGAACTTTTACAACCCTTCATTTGAATAAGTCTGTCTCGGTCAGTCTGTGCTTCTGTGTACAAGTGTGCCTGCCCGCTCTGGGACGACGTACGTGAGTGGCTCTCTGGGCTGTCAATCATCCCAGACCACGCCCCCTTTGTGTCTCAGAGAAAGATGATTAGATGATGGTGATGATGTTTTTGTTTTCTTTTTAGAGCGTTGCAATACACCTCCATTTTGCCTTTATGATATTAGTCTTATTTGAGAGTAGTGAGTAAGTTTAAAAAAAAATGTTGTTTCTTGTTGTAAAACTTTCTTTTAATCTTTCAAATGTTTTTTATTTTTTATTGTTATTTGTGAAAAACATAGAGATTAAACTACCTACCACACATTTGAGCTGCAAAAAACGTGACGACATACTTACACAAGGACCAGTTTGGGTTTAAGTGAAATTTTTGCTGAAAATATAGTAACTAATTCTTTAAACTGCTAAAAAACAATAATAATGGATTTTTAAGGCACTGTTCAATGTGGGTGAAGTGTCTTGCCCAAGGACACAATGGAGATAGTGGGGAGTGAACCGGCAATTGCAGAGTGGGTAAATGCCTCTACCAAGCTACCACACCCATTTCAAATTCAATATCTTAAGTTGTTGGATGGAGAAATTTCTTAAGATTTTTAGTAAAAAGCCCAAAACTAAATAATAATAATCTCAAGAGGCTTTTTAAGAAACAAACAAAAAAAACAACATAAATCCAACAAGTTCATTAGTTACTATGGTTCAATTAAACATGGAGAAGGTACAAATAAATTATACTTTTAAATTTGATTCATAAATAAAAATTTTATTTTTTTTTGTGCATTTTCTCTTAAAACCCAAAATTGTCCTTGTGTGAGTGGTCTTACTCCAGTCTGTAAATTTGAAACAAACAAAATCGTGGTGTGCCTTCTGCTTTTCAAAAGAGACTTCACTTCCAAAATTCTACAAAAACAATGCACCAACTTCTGCTGATATGATGTGCGTCAAGTACGGAAGCCTATTTGTGCCATATTACTAACAAAAAGAAACATTTCCTCTTTGACCCTTCTGAATACCATACAATTGTCAAAGTCGATGTAAAAAAAGATCAACAATTTTTACACTTTTTTTTTTTTTTTGACACAGATTTAGCACAAACTTGCTTCCGTACATAACCCAATTATATATTCCCCAACTTTCTTTTTATCCCATCTTGCTCAAATGTCAAAGAATTACATTTGTTTATATTTTGACTTGGGAAATTGCAGTATTTACAAGTATGTAACGCTTCAGAGCACAAAAATGTATTAGTCTTTTTCAATATAGCAACACAGAGCATGAATGGACAGGACACGAGCAAGAGACGACTTCATATTCCTTCTAAAAACATTGGACTTGTTGAACAGTGATTCTCAAAATGTGGTACAGGGACCATTGGTGGTTGGTTAGTCGTGAGTTAGACCTGGTTTTATTCATGTTTAGTTCTGGTGTGTCCATAGTTTTATCACCTTAGACCTGATTTAACCTTTATTTGATTGTAGACTCATTTTGAACATTTTTAGTCGAAATTGGATGTGCTCCTCTAGGGGAGGCTTGTGCCCCTTTAAGATCCCCCTGGCGCCACCCCTGATTTAGACCTGGTGCAGTTTGATCTTGAGAATTTTGAGAATTACTGGTCACATCAAAAACGTTAAAAACAGCCACACTTTTGAAGGTAAAAAGTCATTCCCGTGTCCTAATGCATGCCTCTTTTACAGTACTATTCCGTATTTATCTCCATGTATCCTCACTGACCATAATAATACCTATGATAATAAGTATAATGCGTTTTTGAAATGCTTGTATGTGTATTTATAATGGATGGATGCTGTTTGGTCTCGAACACAAGACAATGACTTCACACATTTCAGTTGGATTTATCAATAAAGGATTTTATAAAGAAATCGGTGTGTCCTCTGCTGTCTTCATTTATTGTCTTCATTTTAGATACGTTGCAGTTTACAAGGAACAAAATCTAAATGATCCACATATATTATAAATGAATACTAAATCCTATCCCCCAGAAAAAAACAAAACAAAAAACCCCCAAAAAACATGTATCTCACAAAATATTCGAAAGATCAAAAAGACCTGCAATAAGTCACAACTAACACGATTCACCAACGACTTCCCCTTAGAAATATGAATACAGAGCGCCATCTGCTGGACAAATGTACTGAACAATCCTGTAATGACCATTCTTATCCAGCAGGTGGTGCACTTTACTCACGTTTGCAAACTCAGGACTAAAGGCAGCTCACTGTTTCTGCTCAGAACGTACATGTTTTATATCCCTAAATGAAGTAAAAATATATGAGGCCTATATTTTTGCCATAAAAATGTATGTAATAATGTGGTTGCCATTTTCTGATCTGTGTTATAGTGTTGTTTCCTCATCAAAAACACGCATGGAGTTTTATTTTGTTTCATTCGCATATGTTAAACACAAAACCCTGCACATTAAGGCTGAGTTCTTAATTCTCAAACTGTTCCACCTTGTGATGTCATGTGGTAATACAGGAAGTGCTCCACTGTGTTTTTAAACTCCATACACGTTCACTACAATCATTTGGATCATTTCAGCCCTGGAATTGCCAGTCTACTTAAATAAAGGTAAAAGATAACTGTTAACTTGAAAACTACCACGACATGACATCACAAGGTGGAACAGAACATTTTAAAATTTGGACATGTAGACATTATAACGTGGCTTAAAGCTCGCAGGAATCCATTTTGTGTAATATAGGACCTTTAAATAGCAACATGCATAATACACCCCCAACCTTTTCAGACAAATTATAGACTGTAAAATTGCCTGTGCCCTTACACTCAAACATTGGTGGTTTGATACCCACTTTGATCCTCGTGTCCTTGGGCAAGACACTTCACCCCTCTTGCCATACCCTTGCCGTGTTATGTACAGATGTGTAATTGTAGTGTGAATGATGGCGTGGGTTATTATAAATGAATAAAACATACTGACCAATAACAACCATTTTTTGTATATTACCGTACAATGACCTCTTGTGTCCAAATTCTCACATCAGCTAATTCTCAGATATCTTTAGTAATAAAATAATTAGACTTATATGATGATACAGTGATTGAGATTAAGATAAACTTTACGGAGCGATAAGGGACTATGTGGGTCAATGTGGGTCAATGGGGGAACATAGAGCAGTAAAAGCTGGACTCAGCCTGATTCTTAACACTACAACTGTGTAGTAGGTTACATGCGATTAGACAGACACTTTTTTTTTATCTGGTATAGTACTTCCTTTTGTGAATGAGTTGCAACACTGAATGAAATAAAAGAGGGTTGTGAACCAAGTGTAGTCTATGTGGCTAATGATGATAAAGCATAAAGTTGGTTATTTTGAATTTAATTTTTTTCTAGCTAATATCAAAAATATTTTGGGTTTTTTTACGTTTTTTCCCCCAGTCCATTAAGTTACTAAATATACATTAAAGAAACTGTATGTGGCCTGCGCTCGCACAGTTTTATAAAGATAGGCTACTACAATCACACTGAACCTGTGTTGCCAGTGTCTAAACCTGCAGATAGAGACACATACAAGTTTTTTCTCATTCTCAGTTTATTTATTATTAGTTTATTTATAAAGCTCAGAACCTCCAGAATTCACTCACTGAGCTACAGAGGCTGCACTAGCACTGATTCATGATTGGCTTCAGTAGTTTAGGTAGTGACCGTTCAGATCAGAGAGAGTAATTTCAACATTGAAACTGGCAACCCAAATTAGAGACTCATGTGAGGTTCACTCTGCTTGTCATGTTTATGGAATTTAAATTTTACATTCAGTTCCTAAATATAATTTACTCTAAAAGTTTGGACACATTTTTTTCATTTATGTTTCTTCTTTATTTCAACAATTATTTACGTGGTATATTCTCACTGAAGGCACCGAAACTATGAGGTGGCACATATGGAACGTAGCAAACAAAAATAAATTCAAAATAACGTTAGATTCTTAAAAATAGCCACTCTTTATTATCGCTGCTTTGCTCTTTTGGCATTTCTCGACCCTGACGTGGCACAGCTGTGAAGTGAGAACCATTTCAGGAGACTTCATCATGAAGCTCATTGAGAGAAGGCCAAGGGTTTGCAGCTCTGTTGACAAAACAAAGGGTGTTTACTTTGAGGATTTGAATATAAGACATTAAAAACATATTTTGCTGAATTATTATTGTTTTTTTCCCTGTGCTACATAATTCCATACATATATTTGCTGTCTTCTGTATGTACATAAAAGGTAGAAAGTGGTGAACTTAAAAAAAAAAAAAAAAACATAAAAAAAAAAGGTGTGTCTAAAGTGTAATTATGTAACTTTGCATTGCTTATTATTTATATATCATTTACATCATTTTCCCATTTGTTGTTGTTCTATTTGATCTTATTTCTAACGCTATAACCTCGTCCAAACTGCACGTGACAAGTCCAGTCTTGTCAGTTGCAGGTCAGACTTTGCAGTGTAACGTCACTGGGAGCCCCCGGTGTATCGATCTCTCCCTGACCGCGGCTCACCTCCGGCCCTCACGCGTCACTGTGGCTCTGGTCCAGACTCGGGGATATCTGGACCTGCACCAGTGGGACATCAAAGGAACGCACGGGGGAAGAGATAGTGTGTGACGCTGCACTGATAACACATGAGAGAGAGACAGTTTCACAATGTCATTCATCGATAAGAGCCATGGACATTTAACCCTTTGGAGAAATGGACAAACATTGACATTTGCTCAGGATTGTGAAGTCACGCATTATCAGTTATTTTTCAGTTAGCCTAATGGTAAAGCTATGAAGATTTTAAGATGCTAAAGAGGGAGTATTATGCAAAATTGAAAAAAACGTGCCTGAAGAGGTTGTAGATGTCATCCATGCATGTTTGAGTCATTTTGTGATCTCTCCTGGGCCCTTTTCTAACCTTCCTTACTTTTTCGCAGCACGATTCTGATTCGACTTCACAAACCTGATCCGTCGTGCAGTAGTTTCATTAGAGGGACTGTGTTGTGACAGCGCTCTGAAGGGGGAGAGACTTAGCGCGGGGAGCAAAGAGAGTTGGGACTCAGAATATTATATATAGGATAATATAATATATAGCAATTTCAAAACAATAAAAGGTAACATGGTGAACTAAACATGTGTTAGCAGTTAATACCCCAAGAAGTATAATATCCCCTCTTTAAATACTAAATTTTGCACTCATTCAAAAGTTTTCTGACACTATAAAATGATAAATATTTAGTATTAGTGACCCAGTAGTTTATTAGGCTGGCCTGGGAACGCCTTGGGGTTCCACCGGAGGAGTTGGAGGAAGTGTCTGGGGTGAGGGAAGTCTGAGAGTCCCTGCTTAGACTGCACTGGCTTGAGATTGGACATAAAAATGAAAGTTGAAACAGCATTTGGAATTACAATTTGAATATATATTTTTAATCCAAATAGTTTCTACACTGTACTATTGCCTCACCTTGGGTTCAGTTCCGGTTCTTGAGCAAGACACATGACCCACCTTACCTTTGCATGCCTGTGTTTGTGTGACTGTGGGACTGATGGTGGTGGGAGCAGGGGTGTAGCACCAAATTCTTGGCCCTGGGTACAAATCGTCTTGGTGGACCCGCGCTACATGTCGTCTAATGAAAAATGCACATTACAGACTTTGTGAGGGGCCCCTCCCTGCACCGGGCCCTGGGTAAACACTACCCTTTACCTCCCCAGTCCGACGCCCCTGGGTGGGAAAGGCTCTTGGTCAGATAGGCTGCTATGTTTCAGTAGTAGTTTATCATTACGAGTACGACGTGTGAATGAAGACTGTATCATGAAACGCTTTTGACATCTGGCGTTTGCATAGTTACTGCGCCCTCTTCTGGCAACATGAAATAATGGTAAAAGTAGGTGCTAGCGCAAGTTGGTAATTAGCAACAGGTGTTTTATAGTAAAGGCAAGTGAATCATGAGGGAGTTCATACCTTAAATCTATTATGTTAGGTTATATTATAGTTTTCGAATGCAGAAGTTAGTGGGCTTGTTTCTTTTATTAAATCGTTTTAGATGAATATTGCAATTTAAAATGTCCAAATTATAACATAATGATCCACGGGTGTCATAGATTAGAACTATATTGCAGACACAAGCACAATATGTCTGCTTTAAAAACTAACAAAACACGACTAGGTATGTCTATTCATGATAAGAATTGTATTTATATTTAGACCTTATTTCAGAAATTAAGCCAAGTGATACTTGAGTTCATTGATCGCTTCTCACTACACCTGCAGGGATCCCTTCAGTCCCCGCCCACTGCTCTGGGCCAATCAGAGCCCAGCGACGCAGTGATGTCGCCACTTCATTGCATTGGCCAACTGTTGGTCTTTCCAGGCCATTCGGACACAGCTGTTTCATATTGACTTTGCTGTAGTTAAATTTTGAACATTACCTATGACACTTCCTGGGACTGGTAAAGTGCAGCGATGTAATGCACACTATGAGGTTAATTAATAACAAAAGTCTTTCAGATTAGGCTACATACAGTTCCTTTAAACTGGTCTGTATCTACGGAGACAAGCGGGTGGCCACAAGTCTGATCTGTGGAGAGGACTCACAGTAAAAACACATTTGCGATTTTTCAAGGCAACACCTGATATTGACTTAAGTTTAATGTCTCAGTTTAGAACATTCCAGGCAAAAAAGTAACATCTCCATGGAGACAAGCAGGTGATGGACTCTTCATTAGAAAAGTTTACATAGAGCCCCTTTAACCTTTCCAAATATGTTCATCAGAAAACCTGCTGACTTGAAATGTGACAAGATAAATGTCCGTGCAATTCACAAACAAGTGGTGAGACATTAAGAGTGAGGTCATGTGTCCTGTTTACTCCGCTGTTTTACCGCTGCTGCGATACAAGTGAATGATTTCTGACGTGTTTTGTCCCAGAAGACGCTCAAACTTCACAAACATGTTGCATCACAGACCAATGCAAAGTAGCCCCTTATGCAGTACCATCTCCTGCCATTAGGGGTGTCATTTATAGGTATTTAATGGGAAAACAAGTGGGGTAAACCTACTAGTGGGATAAAAATGCAACAGTGAACATTTGAAGGTTGGCGAATTGAATGTCTAGAAGGTGGAAAAGCGCTATATAAAAATGTGACCATTTACCAATTACCATCATATTACCAAGGTCTGCATGGAGACTGTTGCAAAGTATGGTTTCTATTTTCATAAAATCATTCATGAGACGTGCCAACTCCAGAAAGCTACATAACATACCTTTAAATTATACAATGAGTAGCATGAAAAGCATGGCATTAGAAACTATGAACCATTTTAACGAAATATTACTCATATACACTTCTGGGCTGATGTGTGTGTAATTTCCTCTAATATAGTGAAAAATAATGATCTTTTATTTATTACGATAGGAACTATAAACATCTGACCTAATGTGACTGTAAACTGCCTTCTTGTGGAAAGGAAAAAATATGAAATAAATAAATAAATAAATGGATACATCACCAAAAAATATAACTGGAGTGGTCAGTGTCACAGACTGAACATGGAGGGTCCACCATCTATGGAGATGTTACTCCTTTGCCTGGAATGTTCCACAGTACGACATTAAATTCACCTATCTCAAGTATCTATCGCAAAGCAGGTGACACCAAGTTACACGTCAGATCTGTGGAGAGGCGAAAGCACGTTTCAAGGTAATTTTGAACAATAAAAACATCTGTAAAGTTTGATGTTATACTACTGAGCATTCCAAGTAATAACATCTCCAAGGAAACAAACAGGTGGTGTACCCGTCATCAGAAAAGTGCAGCGTTTAAAGGTTCTATGTTACACAAAATTGACTTTTGCGAGGTTTAAGCCGTGTTATAATGATGTTACCTCAAAAACATACCTGGAGTCGTGTTTTGTTTCATCCACATTTGTTTGAATAATCCTGCATTATTAGTCTGTCTACATCTCCAAACAGCTCCTTTTACCTTTAGTTGAGTAGAGATGGGAAATTCCAGGGCTGAAATCAGCCAAATGATTCTAGTGAAGGTGTGTGGAGTTTAAAGACACAGTGAAGCACTTCCTGTATTACCACATGACATCACAAGGTGGAAGAGACTGTTTTCTGTTTGAGAGAAGAACTCTCTTCCTAAACCTAAATATGCAGGGTTTGTGTGTTAAACATGTGTGAATGAAATAAAACAAAACTCCAGGTATGTTTTTGATGAGGAAATGACATTATAACATAGATCAGTAAATGGTAAAATGTGTTATAAAGGTGAACATGTTTACTTGTGTTTTATGAGTATTGTATGATCAACACTTCTTGGAAAAACCTTTGAACGTGTACAACTCCACTAATCATTCACTGTGCATGTTTTTCACACTGTGCATGTTTTTCACACCATAATAATGACCTCACTTAGCTTGTTGTTTTTAAGGTCTCTGGACATCTCACTCTGTGTAATCTATAAGTGAACTTTGACATGGTATTAATCTTGTTTTTCAGGATTTTATGACTGTTGCAACAAGTAGTATATGTTTTACTGAAATATTCCAGAGATAATGCAACATGGGCTTGTGATAATGGGCCTGGTGAGCAGAGGTGGGGAGAGAAGTCAGAAATTGTGTTCTAAAGCACTGTTACTTCAAAATAATAATACTCAAGTAGAAGTACAAAGGAAGTAAGAGTAAAAAAGTATTTGAAGGAAGTAGTACTTATGTGAGAGTAATTGCAAGAGTAACCGTTTGGACGTAGCATCTGATGTAAACAGTTTATTTATTTATTGCTCATGCCATTTCATTTTGTTGGCATCAATTCAAAGAGTCGTGAACAAAATAATCAGACAATTAACATAAATACAACTGTGTGCCTTAATATTATTGGCATAACCAAAAGTAAAAGGAAGAAAATAAATCTTATAAACCCCCCTTTCATAAATCATTAAAATAAACATTTTTTTCATAATTGTTCCCCACCCCAATCAAGTCACCAATGAGCCGCGTGCACGTTTTTATTTTTTATTTTAATACATTCTTTTTCCAGACCAAGGTTTAGTTTGTTTTCATACCTGACAGTTTGGACTGCTCATTAACGCGCTTCTTCCGAGTGGTCACATGATATTGCTGTGACATGTCCGGTCAGCTGAGTTTTGGCGCTGTCTTCCTACCGGTGGAAGAAGGACGACAGCGCCATCTGCAGTCCAACTTCTTCAGGACAGTATCCCAGGTGTGTGAGAGTAAAAAAGCGCCCTCGTCCCGATTCATAGTCTCGTGAGAGATGGTGTTGACAAGAATTGTAGCTTTTTCGAAGACTCACACAAATGAATAAACAAAATAAAAAAATAATGTCCCCAAAACGGACCCTTGGGGAACTCCACATTTCACCATTTTACATTATGTATTTTGCCTATTAAAATGTACAAAGCTTTTTCGAAGACTCACACAAATCATGAATAAACAAAATAAAAAAAATAATGGCCCCAAAACGGACCCTTGGGGAACTCCACATTTCACCATTTTACATTATGTATTTTGCCCATTAAAATGTACATACTGTTGTCTGTTGATGATGTAGCTAGTAGGCCATTTGTGCGTTAGTCCTCTGATTCCATAGTTATATCATTTTGATAGTAGGAGCTCATGACTTATGGTGTCAAAAGCTTTTCGCAAGTCAATAAACATGCTGACTGTATATTATTTCTTGTCAGCTGCTTTGATAATTTTCTCCATTAGATCAATTACGTCCACGTTTGTAGATCTTTGGGGTCTGAATCCATACTGGTTATCACAAATATGTTTATGTTTTTCTAAAAAGATCTTTAACTTTTCTGCAAACCAATTTTCAAGGGCTTAAAACTGTGAGAGTAGTGATATAGGTCTGTAGTTGTTAAATTTGTGTTTGTCACTTTTATGAAAGAGGGGGATTACTGCAGTGTATGGATCTCTTGATCAAGAAAGATAGACTGCGTTATTCTGCTACCCAAACCTTTCTGTTTTAAACCTGACATATTCATCGACTCTCTGCTATACTGACCCACATTATTAAAATAGGAGTTGAATTCATTAACAATATCATTTCTGTTGTTAAAAAACACATTACTTTCTTCAAAATAGTCTGGCAATTTGTTTGGTTGAGAGTGTGTCCTCAATACTCTGTTTAAAGTAGTCCATGTTGCCTTCATGTTTCCATTATTATCTGTCAGTTTTCTATTATAATAATCAAATTTCAACATTTCTTAACCTCCTGAGACCCCAACTCTTCATGGCTGCTTAATTATTTTTTTCTCTTTGTTATTTGGTCTGACTGGGAGCTGATGAGTGTAAAAACAAAGAATTATCTTTTTACATTATGAGAAAAATGATGTCCACACATGAGGACATTCGTTGTACGTTTTAATCATTTTGATAAAAACAATAAAGTTACATTTAAATAATGATTTGAAACTATTTGTTAAGTTCCTGATCACAGCAACATTGTTCCTGAGTAAAAACAAAATGAGAAACAAGAATTGTGCCTCTTGGAACAATGTGTCTCATTTGAAGAGCTTCTAACAGGTGAAGACATGAGCCTTTAACAAAGTCCATCTTGAATCTAAACTATAAAGTGTTAAACTCTTCTGTCATCACTAAGTGGCAGTTTAATGACCTCATATGTGACACCAGGACCTTGTAGAGAAAAAAATTGTATTGCGGCCAAGACAACCCAAAATGTGTTGTCCACATATGAGGACACAGGCCTCAGGAGGTTAAAATAGTTGTTAATTTGTTTTTGTAAATTTTATATTTCCCTTCAGTACTGGTATTTTCATTTTTAACAAAGTTTTTATACAGCTTTTTTTTTTTCTGTTTGCATGCTTTGATTAATCCCTTTGTCATCCGTGGCTTATCACTTTCTCTTGATTTCCTGAACAGCTTCAGTGGGCAACATTTATTGTATAGGTCTGTATAAATGTTAAGAAAGGTCAAAGAGTCATTCACATCCTCCACACACACATCACACCAGGCTTGTTGGAACAGTTCATTCTTGAAGTCACTAATTGTTTGCTCTGTTCTAACTCTAGAATATCTTAGCAGTTTTAAGCCCTCATATTTCATAGGCAGCAAATCATAGATGGTATAAACAGGTAAGTGACTGCTGATATCGTTACTCATCAAGCCACTTTGTATAATCCTTTCTAAATTGTTGGTAATAATATTGTCTATAAGTGTTACAGAAGTGGCAAGGCGAGTTTGTATAGCACAATTTATACACGGAGTAATTCAAAGTGCTTTACAGAATAAGAAAGACATTAAAATCACTATACAACAAATCAAAACATCATAAAATAAACATTAAAAGAGAAGAGTGCAGAATAAAAACCTTTCAGTCATATGCACAGCTAAACAGAACCGTTTTGAGCCTGGATTTAAACATTGTCAAAGTAGAGGCCTGTCTCACATCTTCAGGACGACTGTTCCAGGTTTTAGCTGCATAAAACTGAAACGCTGATTCTCTCCATGTTTAGTCCTGACTCTGGGCACCAGCAGGAGGCCGGTCCCTGAAGTCCTCAGAGTGTGAGATGGTTCATATGGCACTAACATGTGGGAGATGTACTTTGGTGCTGGGCCATGGAGAGACTAGTGCTTGTGATTCTGCTAGATTGTAGAATTACAGGAGAAAAAGCTCTTGTGCTTAAAAGGAACTGTGAGATCCATTTACATTTGGATGAGTTGAAAAAAATCAAGATTAAAATCACCAGTGTCGTGTTGGTTTTGAGTATCCAGTAAATTTTCAAGGCTGTCTCGAAAGGCATCTACATGAGATCCAATTTCAACTGCTACACATTCCATTATTCACTGACATTTGCTCAACTATTTTGCACTTCAAGTTACTGTGAAGATATAAAGCCACCCCACCTCCACGTTTTCCAGGTCGAGTTATGTAATATAGCTGGTAGCCTTCCATTTCAGAGTCAGCACCTGTTTCATTATCAAGCCATGTTTCCGAGAGGGCTATTATTTAAAATTTATAGCCAAGTGTGCCAAGGTAATGACTCAGTTTATTGAAACGAGAATAAACACTTCTTATATTAAAATGGATTGATGACAGACTATCCCCTGAACAAACATTTGCATTGAATCCATCATCTGTATAGTAATTACACGTGTTGCCAGTATCAAACAAATGAATCTCAGGGTCCAAATCTTTCTCAAAACCACGCATCAGTCCTTTAGAACAAGCAGTAGTTTCCATAATAGGGAATTATATTATTTCATTTTTTATTTATTTGGAGCAGATTAATGAACACAAAAAGTCAGTATACATGTATCCAGCCCACTTAATGCACATTTCACGTATATTTTTTTTTCTTATTTACGCTCGAAAAGGAGTGGAAAGAAGAAAACGTATTAAATTCCACCCCTGTCTTCCATTAGAACATAAATGAAATGCTTTGTTTAATCATGATTTTAATACAATTTAAAACCAATAATGAAATCACAAAGAAAATAAATATATGGTGATTATTATTATAAAGTCAAATTAGGATTATTGTTTTTCTGTCAGTGAGTTTGAAATGAAAACGCACAAAAACACTTCTTTTGCCACAGACTTACTCACAGTGGGAAGAGGAATCAAAACTTTTACTCAAGTAAGAGTACACCTACTATCAAATATATTAGGAGTATTATGAAAAAAGTATTCAAAATCTCTCTGAGTGGAAGTGTTCATGTTCTCCCTGTGTTACTGTGGCAGAGTGGTTATCCTGTCTCCTGCCTTTTTTGTATAACAGGGCAATATGTGAGGAAGCAAAGCAAGAAGCGAAGTTAAAACAGACAAATGACTTGAAAAGATAAATATTTTTATTGGTGCTTTCTTGTAGTACAAAAATAAATTAATCCTTAAAATACAGAGAGAGAAGAGGTGAACTCATTATAAGAGTGACTAATTAAAACTGTGCCAAATAAGTTACTTAAATAGATAATAGATAACATAATAGAAAAAAATTATGTAAAATAGAAAACATTTCCAAATCTTTACCATCAACATTCTTAAACAGAACATGAATTTCAAAACTAAAAGTGAATAAAAGTAAATAGAACAAAAATATAATAAAAATACATATTCTAAACAAAAGTGCCACTAAAATCTAGAAATTTAAGTTTTGCCTAACCCCAAATTTCACAATATTAACTATATAAGACTATATAAGACTATCCATTATTGTAATTAACATCCCTGAGAAAAACTTTGGCTCCAATTATTTTATTTTATATTTAAAAATACTAAAAGCCATGGATAAGCTAGTTAAAAATATCCAGTTAAGTTTGTCCATTTATTTTCATTTACATCTGTCTAACCCGCTGCTCCAGCTGATCTAACTGCCTCGCGATCTCGTTTGGCAAATCAACATTAACCTGCATCGTGAAATACTCCCTCACTTTCATCACTTCCTGTTCCCAAAACTCTTTATCCAATCGGAACAGCTGCTGCAGATCTACTTCCTGGTTCATGTCCCGGAGGTCGAGGGACTGCTGGCAGGGCAGGTACCCCACGGTCGACGGCATTGCGCCCGCCTGTCCCGTGACTCTCCTGAAGATCCAGTCCAAGACCCGGATGTTGTCTCCGAACCCGGGCCACAGGAAGCCGGTCTCTGGGGACTTCCGGAACCAGTTGACGTGGAAGATCTTGGGCAGCTTGGCGTCCGGGCGCTGGGACATGCTGAGCCAGTGGGACAGGTACTGGCCGAAGTTGTAGCCAAAGAAAGGGCGCATGGCGAATGGGTCGTGCATGATCACTTTACCTGCGAAAGAAAAGTAAAAGAAAATTTAAAGGTTCTATATTACGCAAAAGTGACTCTTGTGAGCTTTAAGTCATGTTATAATGGTGTTACCTCATCAAAAAACATACCAGGAGTTGTTTTTTGTTTCATTCACGCATGTTTGAGTAACCGTGCATTAACCGTGTCATACATTCATAACTCAAAATGCTTTGTTCCACCTTGTGATGTCATGACGCAGTAGTTTATAACATAGATCACACAATAGTGTAATATGGGCCCTTTAAGGTATATGTGACAATTGGACAGCTACTTGTGAAAAAAGACCTTCCTTAAATAGAGATGTTGTTCAATGAGAACCATAAGGAAGCAACTGAAAGGGGCAGACATTTTTTTTCCAATTAAAAATGCTGTTGAATGAGAGTCATTTGGAAACTATGCCACACAGTTGTTGTTCTGCCATGGTTCAACATCAGAGTGAGAAAGGGGGCTGTATGTTAAAAAAAAAGGCCCAGTAAATTTTATAAGGAATTTTGTTGAATGAGAACCATAAGGAAGCAACTGCTAAGCACAGACAATCTTATCTAATCAGAGATGATGTTAAATGAGAACTACCAAAAGAACTACGACTATCTCAGACACTTGTTTCTCTGTTATGGTTCAGTGTCAGAGTTAGAAAGAAAAGGGGTTATTGAAGAAATATATAAAATAAGTATTCACATTTGGAACAGTAGTAGTAGTAGTAGTAGTAGTTTAGGAATATGTAGTAATTCGATAGGCATTCAAGACATTAACCCCCTATTCTGAAGGCTGGTGAGTTAACTCTTGATGCCCTACCTTGGTGCTCGGCTGCAGCAGTGGCTTCAGACCTCATGGCTGCTCCCACAAATACTCCATGCTCCCAGCTAAAGGCTTCATACACCAACGGCACACCTGGTGACCAAAACACACCAAAACGCATGTTATCTTTAGCTCATTTTACAGTCCAGTTTCGCTCCAGGTGTTAGCCCTCACCTTCTGGTCTCCTGCCCCCGAAGATGATGGCTTCTATGGGGACGCCCTCGGGAGACTCCCACTGCGGGTCGATGATGGGGCACTGTCCGGCCGGGGTGCAGAACCGCGAGTTTGGGTGGGCACATGGTTCACCTGCAGGAGATAAGAAGTGTGGTGATGGTTTCACATGATTCCATAACTCTTAGTGACATCAAAATTACAGATAGAATACATTAATTTAAACTTTTTTATCATGTTTTAGAGGTTCACTTTGTACATTTTCTGGCCAAGGACATGCCACCAGCTCGTCTCCATGGAGAGACTACACATTTGATGTCATTCCTACATAGGTCTATATACAGTAGAAGTTAAACTAATGTCTCACCATCTTCTTTGGTCCAGGGCTTGTTCTTCCACGATGTGACACTGACCCCCTCTGGCAGCTCCTGGTCCATGCCCTCCCAGTACACTCCTCCGTCGCTGGTCTCAGCCACATTGGTGAAGATGGTGTTCTGGACGATGGTGGACATGGCATGGGGGTTGGTTTTGGCCGACGTGCCAGGAGCTACGCCGAAGAATCCGTTCTCGGGGTTAATGGCACGAAGATTTCCTGTTGGAATAAAAAAGAAGTGAATTCAAGATAGAAGAAGGCTATGTCCAACCTGTATCCAAACCAAGTCTAGACGAAGATTGCATCATGGGTTAAGTCAGGAGTCAGCAGTAACGACCAACCAAGTTCAAACTTGGATTGAACCAAGTCTAAATCAGGTCCCCATCAGGGTAAAAGTTGTTTATCTGTTTGTTTGGTTTGTCCTGATGTCGTTCCCTAGGCTAAACCTGTGCTAAACCTACACTAAACTGGGTCAAAACATGACTAAATGAATCTGAACATAACCTGAACTGAACAAAGATCCAGGGCAAAAGGAGTTCTACATCGTCCAGTCATTCTTATAATCTTACCTTGGTCATCAAACTTCATCCAGGCAATATCGTCCCCCACACACTCCACCTTCCAGCCGGGCAGAGTGGGCCTGAGCATGGCCAGGTTGGTCTTCCCACAAGCCGAAGGGAATGCAGCCGCCATGTACTTCTTCTCACCTGCTGGGTTAGTCACTCCCAAGATCTGAAATCAGCAAAGAAATAAAATGATATACAGATTTAACAAAGTGACTTTCAACATAAATTTATAAAAACGCGTCCCAAATGAGGGTGCAAACATTTTAAAGGGCCCGTATTACACTATTTTTTGATCTATGTTATAATGTTGTTTCCTCATCAAAAATATATCTGGAGTTGTGTTTTGTTTCATTCACACATGTTTAACACACAAACCCTGCATATTTAGGCTGAGTTCTTCTGTCAAACAGAAAACACTCCACCTTGTGATGTCATGTGGTAATACAGTACGTACTCCACTGTGTTTTTAAACTCCATACACCTTCACTAAAAACAGCTGGATGATTTCAGACTTGGAATTGCCAATCTCGACTGAACTAAAGATAAAAGGTAGCTGTTAACTTGAAAACTACCGCTTCATGACATCACATGGTAGAACAGAGCATTTTGAACTTTGGAGATGTAGACAGTAATAAAAAGTTACTCAAACACATGTGAATGAAACAAAACACAACTCCAGGTATATTTTTGATGAGGTAACAACATTATAACATGGCTTAAAGCTCACAAGAGTCAATTTTGCATAATATAGGACATTTAAAACACGGTTGCAAAATTTTTTCATCCAGACCCAGGAAGAACATGCAAACTCCACATACAGAGACCCCATTTTTGGATAACAAAATCTGGAACCTTCTTGCTGTTCTCCCAATGTTTCTAGTATTTACTCACCAGCATGTGTTCTGCGAGCCAGCCCTCCTCTTTGGCGATCCTGGAGGCGATGCGCAGGGCGAAGCATTTTTTGCCCAGAAGAGAGTTTCCTCCGTACCCACTGCCAAAGGAGACGATCTGCCTCTTCTCAGGGATGTGGCCAATCAGGGTCAACTCAGGATTACACGGCCAGTTATTCACCAAGGGCCCTAAAAGAGAAAAAAAAAAAGTGTTGATAATTGATGTTTGGTGGGATAGTATCTGTGGTAAATATTTACATCAGACACAAGGCAGCTTTTGGATAGAGGTTGAGAAGGTACAAAAAAACAAGAGGTAGCGCTCAATTTTAAAATGGACTACCTATGTCATCAACACGGTTGTCACCTCCTCAAAAACATACCTGGAGTTGTGTTTTGTTTCAATCACACATGTTTGAGTAACACTTTATTATTAGTCTGTCTACATCTCCAAAGTTCCGTTCCACCTTCTGATGTCATGTGGTGGTAGTTTTCAGGTTAAAAGCTACATTTTACCTTTTGTTTAGTAGAGATTAGCAATTCCAGGGCTGAAATTATCCAAATAATTTTAGTGAAGAAGTGTGGAGTTTAAAAACACAGTGGAGTGTATGACCTGTATTACCACATGACATCACAATTTGGAACAGAGTGTTTCCTGTTTGAGAGAAGAACTCAGTCTAAATGTGCAGGGTCTTTGTGTTAAACATGTGCGAATGAAACAAAACACAACTCCAGGTATGTTTTTGATGATAAAACATTATAACATAGATCTGAAAATAGCGTAATATGGGCCCTTTATGTAATTTTCTTGTTTCTTACTTTTGAGTGGCAGAGGACATCCGACCGAGTGCAGGCAGCGAACAAACTCTCCGTTGCCCAGGTGGGACAGAACGCTCTTGCCCATTCTGGTCATCACCCGCATACTCAACACAACGTAAGGGGAGTCTGTTAGCTCCACTCCGATCTTAGCAAGAGGAGAGCCCAGCGGACCCATGCTGAAGGGAATCACATACATTGTGCGGCCTGTAGGGGGAAACAGAGAGGATTCAATGTATGTAATACTGAAGACAGAGATACAGTGTAGGCAAATCTGTTGTTGAATTATTCCAACATTCTTTCAATTTCAAATTTTCAAAAGTTGATGAGGGAAAGTAGGCAACCTTGTCTAATCCCACGCAGAATAAGGATCTCAAGATTAATTGGTTATTTGATCGAATTGTGATGCAGGTCACAATATAATAATATCACAATTATCGATTCTAAAAGTGTGAATTTTAGAAACCCAAATAGGTGACTTGAATTCAACCCATACTGCAAAACAAGCAAACCTAAGTGTCAGATGCTTTTTTATCTGTTTGTGTCATATTAACGATACTTAAAGATTCAGATATTTTGATTTGAAAAGACAGTCAAAATTATGGTAATTAATTAGAAGTGAATAAATATGGATTTTAATGTTGTTTGGTCATAATGTCAGTTCATGGATTTCAAGCTATGGCAGCCGTCCTCCGTGGTCATAGCAATTAAGTAATTCAAATCAAAATATTTTATCTTTTGAAAAGTCAGGAAGAAATTGTTTGTCTGAAACCCTTGAATAGGTTGCTTTATGTGACATCACAACATTCAAGAATCTCTATAGTTTAAAACTGAGCTGGAGACAGGTCAGAATTGTGTCGGGGAATCTGCTGTTCAATTGTCAGATTGCAAATTCGTTGTTCTGGTTTATGGTTAATGTCTTTGTCATTTCTGGGTCTATGTACATGAAAGAAAAACTGGCATAAAGCTCAACGTCGTTTCTCTCAGGACAAATAAATAAAGGTCTTTTTTTTCACAATATCTTCAGAAAGTGGTGGCAATATTCAACCCCAAAGACGTGATTGTTGTCAGTTGAAAGGACTTTGCCCCATAAGATTAATATGGCTAGCTTGTGGAGCTAATATGAAATAATGTTATTGGCTCCACAAATAACTGTCATCATTTAAACAGAGAAACAGTAGTACATTCTCCAAATACGTATCCAGTGCTACCTTTCATGCATCCAGGAAACCTCTGTGTCACAGCCTTGTCGAACTCCTCGGGGGACATCCATCGCCCCAGCTGACTGTTCCCTCCCCCGACAGGAGAGGGCACTGTGTCCCTCTGCTCATGCGTCACGATCACTGTCTTACTCTCCACCCGAGCTACGTCTCTGGGGTCTGTACGCGCCAACCAACTGCAAGGGACAAAACGTACAAGATTAGCTTCTATCAGTGACCAGACCCATTAATTCAGTCGGCATGCATTTAGCTAATGAAAGTACTCCCCATCGCGTCAGGTTTGTGAAGTTGTAGTATATTGTTTTGTATCCTGCTTTTGTATATTTATGAAAAAATATTATGCGGGAAGTCTGCAGGAAAAATCAATATCTTTGTGACCTGAACGTGGATGACATATAAACCCTCTTCAGGCATGTTTTTAATAAAAATTAAAATAATTTTACGTTGTATATGGCACTTTTCACGGTAACTCCAAGACGTTTACAATAGTTTAACATACAACAAGGATATGATTTTGGTGAAGGAAATTTAACATAGTAGAAAGCTCCAAAAATATTATTGGCCTATAGAATGTTGTGATCTCATCTGAAGTAAACACCAAAAAATTTCCATCCAAAATGCAAGGACGATTTATGCACAAGGAACACATTTCTCTGGTGGGTTAAACATTAATTTAACAAAATAAAGGTCTTGTCATCCATTTTTATTAGTTTAATGATTACTCTTGTGTAATTTAATTTAGGCCCTTGTTTACATTATGGCTGCTAGATAAAAGAAGTGGAATTACCTCAACATATGTCATAGCTTGTGTCCGTGTCCAACAAGGTAGTGAAAAAAAACTAGGAAAGCTTTTTAGTGAAATCTTAAATATAAAGATGTTAACTACGTTTTAGGGAAATTAGCAGTCAAACCTGACACATGCACTTTCATGAAATTTTGAAGATATGAAGATACTTTAAAAATTGTCCAGATTTTCTAACTATCAAACCTGGATCTATGTGAATCAGATTTGACTCAGAAGAAAACATCTACAACCAAAACATCTAGAGGCAGACGTCAGTAGCTGTTTTGTCCCATAACAGTGCTGACATCACAGGGGTCACCGATGTGGCCAAACCAGACACTCCACTCAGGTCTGAGCTAATTACACAACCATAATCCCACAAATAAATACATTTAAAAAAGTAGTATTCAAATCAAAGCAATGAATGTAACGTCCTGAAACTGTCGAAGCAGCGATATTACAATACAGAATACTTAATTTCACGTTCATTTTTCCTGTAGACTTGCTGAAAAATAAATAAATATATATATCAAAGTTTGAAAGTTCGCCATGTGGCAACTAAAAACCACAAAGTACATAATTTTATTTAAAATTTATTTCAAGTTATTAAAGTATTTTGCTGAATTTTAAGTATTAAATCTAATTAAATGTTTTTGGCCTGAAAACAACCAGGTTATGGATTCTGTCGTGCCTTTATACGGTACTTAATATTTGAAACTACTAAACTACTGAGTTAGCAGCTAATGGAGGCAGAGGTACATTTTGATTCATGCATGTTTGAATAATGGTTATACTCCTACATTCAAGACGCCATTGCTTCAATCAACCCCAGTTTTCACCTCTACCGCTACCCTCTTATTGTGACGTACTTTGTTCTCCAATTTTATTTTCTTAATTGGTGATACGCGTAGGATTCGGCAACATTGCATAGTCATTTTGGTACAAATGAAACATCTGTTCCACTGCAGCTGTGGAACAGATGTGGATGTGGATGTGTTTCTTTTAGTAATTCAATTTAGATCAATTTTGTCATTTAAAATGTGCAAATTATAACCTAATGATCCAAACAATAAGTTTTCTTAAAGTTTACAATAAATTTACATCTCACATAGACATATCACGTATTCGTATTGAGTATTGCTACATTACTTGAGACCCAACCATAACCCTGTTGCCATTCCTTACCAGTTGTGGTATTTGGGCAGCTTCTTGAGTAGGCCCTGTTCCTCCATCTGCACCAGGAGAGCCTTGTTCTCCTCCTCCGACCCGTCGCAGATGTGTACACAGTCTGGCTGGCACAGGGCGACGTTGACCTCCACAAACTCCCTCACGGCCGGACTGAGCGCGCCCAGATCGCCCTGCACCACCCGTGTGCCGCTCTGGTCCCGGGACTGAAGCTGAGGAGGCATCCTGAGGAGACGAGGATGGAAGAGCTAGGAGGTAGGAGACGAGGAGTGGATACACCTGGAGAGAGAGAAGAGAAAGTGTTGGAATGATGTAGGATTTAATTAGAGAAATTTTTTATTTTTATATTTTTAATTAACAGATTTGACAAAATTAAAAGGAGCTGTGCCTGAGAGCTGTCAGAACTAGATCATTTGAAACAGTTTGCAGTAGTCCAAACGTATTCCTCACTTTCTTAACATCCTAATCATTTACTGTGATGAGTTTATAAGCACTTTTCAAAACTTTCAGGCCAAAGCGGAGTTTCGTTATCCATGTAATGCTAACAACAACTAGCATGCTAAGACCACACCAGCTTTACTTCTTGGTTTGTGGACAATAAAAACACTTTATAAAAAGATACAAAGCTGTTTTAACAATATATCTGTACTGGGGAAAAACTACATGAAAAAATCAGATCTTAGGTCTTAACTTTACTGGACAAATATTAGAAGCAAGTCATCTTTTAATTTATCACATATAACATTTTTTAAAAACAAATCTGATTTTTGGTATTTTTTACGACTACATTTCAATTTCAAATAGACAAAAGAGGCTTGTGACAACACCAGAATTTTAAGTCATGTGAACAGTTCATCCAGGACGCTGCTGCTCGGGTCCTGACCAGAACCAGGAAGTACGAGCACATAAGTCCTGTGCTCAGGTCCCTGCACTGGCTCCTGTGGCTCAGAGAATAGACTTTAAACTTCCTGAAGATGTGACACAGGTCTCTGCTTTGACAGTGTTTAAATCCAGGCTCCAAACGGTTCTATTTAGCTGTGCATATGACTGAAAGGTTTTTATTCTGCACTCTTCTTTTTTAATGTCTTTTTTATTCTATAAAGCACTTTGAATTACTTTGTGTACCAATTGTACTATACAAATAAACTTGCCTTGCGTTGCCTTGAACTCAATGGCTTAAACTGTCCCCACCCAGCCTAGTTTTAAAAAAAAGGTACATTTAATTAAATAGGTCAAAGGGGAAACACACAAAGAATGCACACGTGCATAAAAGCATGTAACAAAAGATCAACGAACATCTTCGCAATTTAACAAAACTATGTCCTTAGAGACAATAAGACAAATATTTGTGAGTTGGCCAATATGCAAATCACTAACACTGGCGCTATGACGTAACTAAACAAGTGATGAAAAATATTTGACAAATTACACAACTTGAATTGCTACTACTGGAACTACTACTGTGATCTCTTACTTCACTTCAATAATAATAGTTCTAGTACTGATGGCTTTACTGCTACTACAAATACTTGATTGTACCAACTTTGTAGTGGGCTAATGCTACTACTGCTATTTCAAGCAGTAGTCTTCTGTGTGATACTACTAAACCGAGCAGGACTAAACCAGGACTAAACTAGGACTAAACCATGACTAACCCAGGACTAACCCAGGACTAAATCACAACTAAACCAAGCAGGACTAAACCAGGACTAAACCTGAACTAAACCAGAACTAAACCAGAACTAAACCAGGACTAAAACGAACAGGAATAAACCCATCAGGACCAAACCAGGGCTAAACCAGGACCAAACCAGGACTAAACCAAGACAAAACCAGGACTAAACCAAGACTAAACCAAGACTAAACCAGGACTAAGCCAAGCAGGGCTAAACCAGGACTAAACCCACCAGGACTAAACCAGCACTAAACCGAGCAGGACTTAACCAGGACTTTGCCTCTATATAGTGTGGGTGATGCAACACACTCCATCTCCAACATCACCCCTCCCATAATACGCCCCTGCCCCCCCTGTTCTCTGTCATTGTACCACCAACTACTTCACACAAACATGGTAAATCACATTTTCATATAGCGCTTTTCCACCTTCAAGTCACTCAAAGCGCTTTACATCAAGGAACCACTCACACATTCACACACACATTCATACACCAGTGTACGCAGACGCTGGGGACGAGGTGGGTTAAGTGTCTTGCCTAAGGACACAACAACAGCATTCATCTGTGGGAGCTGGAATCGCACCGCCAACCCGTGGGTCAGTTGATCTGACCGCTCTACCAATGATTTTTATGTCGAGAGCGGGATTCGAACCAGTGTCAATACTATAAATGTATTTAGAATTGAAAAGATGTTATATATTTTGTTAATGGCAGGACGGCAGTAGAATTTTGTATTTCCACATACTCAATTTGTAATAAAAATGATAGTCTTGATGTTTTTGGCTATAAATGTCAGTGTTAGAGTAGCAGACAGGAGCAATAGGGGCAGTAAAAACAGTATGCACCTGCTTATGTAAGACACATGTACAGTATGTTACAAAGAAGTATTAAGTAGTAATAGTATTTGCAGTATTAGTTGTATCTACGAATCAACATGTTTGGGATATATTTCAAAAGCAGCCATTGTGCAAAAAAAACAAAAAACAAAAAACAGGACTAGACTTGGTTTGGACCTGTTACAGTCTCAGTCTAGTCCAGGTTTAGTTCTGGGTTAAGTCTCAGTTTGGTGCCAATTTGAGTGTATTTGAAATTTTGAACACACCCTTCTGTCTTGCATTACTTCTGTCTACTTCTCGCAACGATCACTGCAATCCAAAGTATACGCTAATTACTTGCATTACCCGCAAACCTGTTCTAATTATGCACTACTCGTGATTATCTTCATTTTAGAGTTAAAGTTGCACCATGTAACTTTTCTGGTGGGAGGTTTTGCCACTTAGTTGTCGCCATAGAGATGTTTTTGCTTTGCCTAGACTTTTCCGCACTATGACATTTAACTCTATTTTCACAGACACAATTAGGTGACAGCGCCCAGCTAAGTTACAGATCAGATCTTTGGAGAGGCGACCAGGTTCATTTTAAGAAAGTATGTTTTTCAAGTTTTTAGAGGTTTAATACGATACTGTGGAACACTGCGGGCAAAGCAGTAACGTCTCCATGGAGACAAGCAGGTGGCAGACATTCCACTAGAAAAGTTACATAGTGCACCTTTAAGTGGACAGTATTTAATTGTTATTGTTACTTATACTTGTTCCGATACACCTCAAGATCATTCTAAAACTATTCAGGAAAGGTTCATTTCTGTCCTGTGAATGTGACTTTTTTAGTATCAATACCTGCTCAAATGAGGATCTAGTTTCAATACTAGTTTTAGCATCAATTAGTATCTGATTTTGAATGAGAACTGTAAATAAAGGTATTATGTAACCTTTTTCCATTTGATGTTATTTGAAAGTATACCTAAAATAAAAATGCTTTGGGTCAAAAATTTATTATTTTAAGGTAAGTAAGTAAATTTTGAGTGTGCAATATATTTCATCCCTACATTGCAATTCTCCTGTTTATAACTATCCTGCAACTTAGCAACTTGAGCAAAAAGTTTAAACTAACCTCTTCTCTTTTTCTTTTGCATTACACAAATAAAAAAAAAATAAAATTAGAGAAAGAGAGAGAGAGAGAGAGAGAGAGAGAGAG